>ML778993.1:335936-378072 GCA_009831015.1 Picea engelmannii
TGTATTTACGAGCATGAGAAAGAACAAAGACTAAGCTCAGGATTGTTTTCATTTTTACGCAAGCTTTAAAACAAAACAAAACTGTGCTTGGGATAGATTTTATTTTTTCACAAGCTTAAAACTAAACAAAACTATGCTTGGACCTGGTTTCATTTTTACACAAGCTTGAACCAGAGGAAACTATGCTTGAGGTAGGTGGTTTCATTTTTACACACGTTTGAACCAGAGAAAACTATGCTTGTGACTTCCCAACACATGGTTGGTACTTATCCCCAAGCTGAAGAAGATAGCGACATTAACTTCAGCATGAAGTCTAGAGGCTAGAAGCAATGTCCCCCAAGCTTCATTTCATCCAACTGCGAAGGAGGATGAAAGGAAGCTTCAAATACTAGACGAAGGACCTGACTCAGACAGAGAAGGGGAAAACTATTTCATTTTTTTAACGAGCTTGACACAAGAACTATGCTCGAGAATCCAGGTTCAATCCCCAGACCTATGTTTCATTTTTTAACGAGATTGGCACAACATAAGAACTATGCTTGTAACCTATGTTTCATTTTTTAACGAGGTTGTCACAGAGACGCGAAAACTATCCTCACAACTGGTTTCATTTTTTAATGAGCTTGAAATCAGAAAACCATGCTCAAATTTGGTTTCATTTTTTAATGAGCTTGAAATCAGAAAACCATTCTCATAGCTGGTTTCATTTTTTAATGAGCTTGAAATAAAAAAACCATGCTCATAGCTAGTTTCATTTTTTAATGAGCTTGAAATAAGAAAATCATTCTCAAAACTGGTTTCATTTTTTAATGAGCTTGAAATCAGAAAACCATGTTCATAGATGGTTTCATCTTTTAATGAGCTTAAAATAAAAAAACCATGCTCATAGCTGGTTTCATTTTTTAATGAGATTGAAATCAAAAAACCATGCTCATAGCTGGTTTCATTTTTTAATGAGATTGAAATCAAAAAACCATGCTCAAAGGTGCTTCTTGATCATGGCTTCCAAGAGGACAATGCTCCGGAAGGACACCATGTCAAGGGACAAAACTTAGTCATGGCTTCCAAGAGATATTCATTTGATGGAAGAGATACACTCTAGAAGGAACACATGTCGAGGGTCATGATAGGGGTAAGGAGATCATGCTTTAAAATACCTATCGAAGAAATCACCATGTCAACTACCAGATCTAATTCATCAGAAGCCGAATTCATGGGAGACAACACCACATAATTGACCTATGGCAGGGGTGATACCATCTGCATATAAGAACCATTTAGGGTGGTAATCCAGTCAGGACCAATGAATTAAATTTGATCAATAGTCACAATTCTTCCATCGTGAGGGAAAGATATCACACGAAAAAGAGTGGACACAATAGCATTCATGGCATAGACATAATCTCGCCCAAGGAGTAAAGCGAAATCCAAGGGGTCTTGGAATACCATGACATCAATAAAGACAATTTTCCCTCCCAAAGTTACAGGAAACTGAGGAAGGGTCCCTAAAGGTTGACTGGTTCTTCTATTAAAATCTAATAGATTGTGTGTAATCGGTGCAAGATGAGGACAACCCAAATCTTTCCAAGCAATAGAGGACAAAATACTAACGGACACACCTTCATCTATCTTAGAACGTCTCGACCACAAATCTACACTGTAATATAGAAAGGAATGTGAGAAGGAAGATGAGGTCCAGTTAGCACGCCCCACTCAAACCGAATGGCCTTAGGGATCCCATGAGAGAAGGAGGAATACCCCTCGGCATGGTAGAGTCTGTATCAATGATAAAAACGTGATCAGTATCGGGTTTACTCTCGAGCGAAAGAGTAGGATCGACCGATGATGAGATCAGATCGACCACTTGGGTTGCATTCTCCAAGGGGAAAATGGGGTTGACAAGTGGAAATGGATCGACCGCCTGGGTTTCACTCTCTAACAAGAGAGTGGGATCAACCGAAGATGGGATTGGATTGACCACTTGGGTTGCACTCTCTAATAGGAGAGTGGGATTGACCAAGAATGGGATTGAATCGACCACTTGGTCAACTGGTTTGACTAAGGAAGTGACCAGGTTGACTACATGATCAGCTGGATTGATTGACGAAAGGCCCGGATTGATCATTCCATCAACTATAGGTGGGTCAAGAGTAAGCTTGCGATAAGAAATTGGAAGTTGAGGCTATGAAATAATCATGTCTTCCAGGAATTTTGAGGCTTCTTCCATAAGAGGGAAAAGATGAGTTAGATGATGCCCTTTGCATATCATACACGGGAACTTGGCTCTACTTTTCTTCTTCCCAACTATATCATGATTAGTTGATGGGAGGTCATCAACATGTTGTTCAGAGGCTAACGAAAAGGGATAGTGAGGGTGTGTAGACCATGCTTCTATAACCTTGGATAGACCAGGGAAATCCCTAAGAACATGGCTACCCTTACAAATCTTGCAAGGGTACTTGGGCTTATGGGTTGTTTGGGTGATCTTGACATTATCAACACTCCCAGCACGATTAACAATAACTGGTTTCTTTCCAACATGTCTGGCAGTGGTTGGAAGTTTGGACCCTTGTTTATTTTTCTTCTTCTTATTCTTCCTTTTCTTCTTCTTCTTATCCAGTGAGTTACTAGCTTTAGAGCTTTCACTCATCGAAGAAGATGAAATGGAAGAAGACCTTGCAAGTGAAGAAGGCGAAGAAGATCTTACTGGTGAAGACGGTGAAGGATCAACATGAGGTTGATGTTCTTGGGGGGAAGTTCTTACGACCGAAGAACTTACTACATTCAGGATTACCTGAGTGGAAAACAACCACACCAAAAATCAAATTGTGAGACCTGGAAGGCTCAAAGTAGTGATGTGAAGAGGACCAATGTTATCGGATAAATCAATAGGCGCAGACACTAACATATCTCCCTAGATCCACCTAGATCTAGAACAAAATAGGACAAGACACGACTCTTTCCCTAAGTTGCAGTCATTGAATCTACTAATAAGAAGGAATGAGTGGCATACTTGTATATCGCTTCCTTAGGTCTCTATTGTTCCCGTTGTTGCGCCTCTTTCATCACCTTAGTGAGAAAAATAGAGGTGCTTGCAAGCTCAGTTGGGTCTTTTGAGTAGGACAACTGCAAGGAAAAGAGTTAGGAAAAGAAATAGAAAACAACAACTAAGAATTAAACTAAGAAATGCAATAACAACTAAATTTATGAGCATAGGGACATAGAGACAAAAATAACAAAGAGACCCATGTCACCAATGATAAGGTCGATATTAGTGAAAGAAAACACCGAGAAGCAAGGGGACTATGATTCCCTTCTTCCTCCAAGGGAGGGCTCTTGGACCCCCACAAGTAAGCTCTTCTTACAACAAATAAAAATGAAAAATGGTGAAAGAACTCTTTGCTAATCCACTCAAGGGGTGAGATGGATTTCCCAATGCAATCGTGCAAATATACTCTTGGAAAGGATACAGTCCTCAAGAGAATAATGGCAGCATAACTTTTCTTTGAATTCCTTGAAAAATAAAGTGTATCCATGGCCTTTTTATAACATTCCTTTGAGCTATTGTTCAACTAGTTTGTAGTGTGAAAAGAGGCTAATTAGGGAATTTATGGGTCTTTGACCAGCCATCCAGTCGAATCCAGTCCATATTTGAATGTCAAATTGGCTTGGGAGCTGAACCATAAGTGGTTGGGAGGCCAACCACTCTAATAAATGCGTCGTTTCTCAAGTGCACGGCTTTTTGTGATAACAGTCGCACATCGTGTGCATGTGCACGATTTCTGTGTTCCTGTTCCAAGCATGTGCGCACGCACCCAATGTCTTCATAGAGCCCTTCAATTTTTCACTAATTTGTATAGATTTTGACCCTTTATGAATGCTTTGGTGTTAATTCAAGTCCATGGATGACTTCATCACTGTTTGACCATGTTGAGTTCTTGTAACCATGTGCGGACGAAATTTCAGTGATAACACCCGCTTCACTCCGGTGCTCTTGTGAAATCAGGTCCAAGACAACACAAACCAACCAAAGTGAAGATAGCAAAGTATATTCAATGTCAACCTATGCATATGATCAAGGAGTTACACAATAAAATAAGAGTGATTTTATGGGAAAGGGACATGCCATTGTATTATATTAAATGAAAGTAGAAGATACAACTGGATCACCTTGATGTCTCAACTTCCTTTCAGTGACCCTTGTTTCCAACACACACACTTGCTCTACATTTGCATGAAGAAAATCCAATGCAACTTGATAGACCAAATAGAGTCTTCAAGCTTCTGTCCAAACAAGGTTCTTCACACAATTCTTTCACCAATTCTTCATTCAATCTTGCTTAACCTTTTCCATGAGAAAACTTTCAATATATAGGAGAAGGAGAGGTGGTTAAATGGATGAGGATGATCCCACTAAATCTGAGAAGTCAGTAGGATTCCAACCATGTGAATGCCAACTCATTTTCTAGAAGATTCCTTTCTAGAACCTTCGTGACCTCTTCTCTTTTCCAAGCTTTGAAACAGGTTCACACCCCACCTATAGAGCAGACTGCGAACAGTTCGCACCCTAAGTGTGGGTTGCCTACGAGAATGAAGGAGTTTTGCCCCTTGTAATATAGGCAGCCTACGAACTCATCTTAAAAATGTGTTTTTTGGAAGAAGACAACAGTCACTTTTCTCAGGCAAAAAGTCCTTGTGGGAGCCTGAATACATCACCAGAGTGACCAAAATAATGTGTAACAAAATGCACCTCAAAGTATGAGGCTGGAATTTGTGATAGTCGAAATACTTTGTAAGATGTGTGTGTGTGTCAGAAACAAGGAGCACACCTAATCGGAAACCTGTAAACAACCAAGAATCTGCAGAATATAATACCAGTTCTGAGGTAGGCATTCCCATGCTCAAATCACAAATGAATGGAATCATAAACGTAGGTCACGGCCACCAATCATACACCGTGGATCCATGTCATCAAAATGATACATAGACACCAGGAATACACTGTGGATCCATGTGAGAAGACTTGAATTAAGACATAGCCACGTGACATACAAAGTGGATCTATGTGCCGATACAAATCATGCATACTCCATCGCAACCTGGATCAAAAAGATGAGACCCAGGGTCTTCAATCCCATCACTTGAAAGTATGAATCTAGCCATGTGATTACATGTGTTGAAGTTGAACATGGTAGAAACCACTTGATTACCATTCATTGATGAAAATTGTTAACAAGTGCGAGGGAAATCACCATTGATGTCAATGACTCCCAAGGTATCGAAGTACAATCCAAACAAATGCGAATGAATGAGATGAAGTCGAGCACTCGGTGGAATCTCTCGATCAGGGATCAATGATAAGAAACCCATGTCGAAAGCGAAGAGACCTACCATTAAGGCATGCAGGTTCCAAGGTAATAAATGATTTCTAAGTCTCATTTTCAGATAATGAGTTGGAGTCAACTGAACAAGACTCATCACAGGAGGGCCTTGATGTATCCCCCATCAATGACATGAAATAAGTAACAGATTTTGAGGATGAAACAAAGTATGAATACAGGTCGAAATGGACATAGGGAAGGCCGACATAGTAAGTATGGACAACTGCAGATGGCCGACTCATAGAGGGATCGTGTGAACTTCTCTTGAACATATGAACGACACGACCAAAGACTTAGCAGCATTGACTCAAAGACGACCCAAGATTTGACCTTGTAGCAAGTCGAACGAGAGACAAATGGATTCCCAACCCAGATTCAAATGACGAATAGGGGGCGTCATGTTCAAGAGCGATGCTTATTGCCATTAATATGAATATGAAAACACATCCCTTTCCCAAAATTCCCCCCACCATTTCTGTCAAGTACCTCTTTATTTTTACACAAGCTTGAGGAGGATAACATATGCTTGTTGATGTAAGCTCATCCTTCGGATGATTCCCTCGAAGTATATTTAGCGAACCCTAGGAAGGAGTGGTTCGATCCCATTATGGGTCTTTCGATGTTTATTTAACGAGTCCAAGGATAGAAAACTCGGGGGTTTTTCATGTTTTGAGAGTCTGAAAAACACTTAAAGAGAACTCTCCCAGTTCCTTTTTCGTAAAAGAGTTTGACGAGACCAAAAAAGTGATAAACTATCGCCCGTCGAATGTTTTTTCAAATACTTTAACGAGCGTGAAAAGAACAAGATCGCTCAGCCACCTTTTCGTTTTTATGGAGCGTGAAAAGAGCTTAAAAGATACTCCTTTACGTTCGTCGTTTTTGTGTTACCATGATGAGTACAAAAAGATGAGAAAAATTATACTCAGTTACGTTCTCATATATTCTCGAGCGTGAGAACGAACGAAGATTGAGCTCGAAGTTTTTTCTAAAAAACCCTAAAAAAGTAATCGTACATGCGACAAAAGAAAAAACACCTATACCCCCTCGTTCGGACTTCAAAGTTGTGATATCTGTGAAAAAACACACTCACAAGGCTATTAGGGTATTAGGTTTTATAGACAAAGTAATAAAAATAATATAAAAAATCAATAAAAAATAGTAAAAAGTGAATAAATATGGGTAAAAAGGGTTTTTTACCATTTCATTGTGACTTTGCCAAAAACTTGTCCAACATACCTCATTTTCCCCCAAATTTCTTTGCTTGATTGCGGGAGGCACAAATGATCATTCGGCGAACCGTTTCAGCCAACGAGGTAATCTTTTGATTCTCTAACTTTTCCATGGTTTATTTTTGGTTTTTATTGGCAATTTTTTGGGTTTTGAGTCCATTTTAGGGTCGGAACATGTGCCCAAGCATTCTCGCAGGTGGTCCATGTGAGACCTGCGAGAATCTAAGAGTCTTGCAGTTGGCCTTCAGGGCACTTGCAAGAATCTCACACTGTGCAAAAGGCTCACCTGCAGGGGCCGAAAAATGGATTTTAAAGTAAGGTTTTGCTCAATAAAAATTATGGAAGAGTTTAAAACAAGTTGTTGACTTCCCTCTCATGGCTCTTTTGCAGGTGTTTGACCATCACAATGTTGGAATGGAGAGAAAGAGAACATGAGGAGGATGATTCCATTGTCGGGAATGACCTAGTTACAGTCGCTGCCCTCTGGGACTGTGGGCTCTTGAAATTCTTCAGGATTCTGGGCATGAGAGCCCAACTCAAATTGTTGGAATACCTGGTCCACATGTGGGACGTGGATCAACAATTATTTCACGTGGGAGTCCATAAGCTAACACTAGATATCAAGGATATCTATTTTCTAACGGGGTTGTCACGGCGTGGATACCATGCTACTTTGACCAAAGGTAGAGGCGAAAGACTCCTTATGAGCGAGTATTGTCACCAGTATTGTGTTCTCGAGGCAGAGAGAAGCAAGGGTAAGGTTGATATTTGGGGGGTCCAAGATTTGACCCTACGGACCATCTTGTTTACTATTGCACGCATGGCTGGGAGCGTGGCTCTGCACATGGCTCTCCAAAGCTATTTCCAATATGCCATAGAGTGCAAAGAGCCTCGATTCTTCAACTGGTCGGATGCAGTTCTCCGCAGTATGAAGAGACAATTGGTGAAGTGCAGAAAGGGTGACTTTAAGCAGTTTGGGTATAGATCACTTTTTGTGTCATTTTTCCTCGAGAGGGTTCCACTGCTGCGACTACAGGTTGATTGGGGTTTACCGGCCCCACAGGATCTGAGGATGTTGAGGTGGTGCAACCTCATGGCTCGACATGTAGCATGGCCTATAATCAAGTATAATGGTTCATTTTTTGACTGGTTGAGGCCCCAGATGTTGATGATCAATGACTATGCATATGTTGGTTTGGATTTCCGAGGGGATCCGGATTTGGCCCTGCCTAAGGATGCTTAGTGGGGTAACTTAGGTAATATATACACATTTTGTTCTTTTTAAATGTTTTTGCAAATTTTATCATATGAAATGTTTTTATGTTTATCCAAGAACTAATAAAAAAAATTATTTTTGATGACACGGATGTGGGGCCATATCGACCTCCAGGAATGTCTCCCATTCAACGACGAGGAGAAGCAGCTCCAGTGGTGAGATGGGATGCTGAAGACTATGAGGCAGTGGAACAGAACTTGGAGGGGTTGATCGCAGACGTCTCAGATATTGCTATTGGGGAGATCCCGAGATGTTACCAGCGCCATACTGTGGGTGTGTCCTACTCTCTCAGTCAATTGCTCCATAGGGTAGCATGAGCAGTTGTGTGTTATTGTGAGCATCATCCGTGATGCTACTTTGTAGAAGCTATGGGATTCGTATTTTTAGATTTTGATCCTTGCACAAAAAATTTTTGTAAAAACTTTTGATCATTATATACATATATACGACTTCTACCGGTTTATTTTGTGTTGTGTTATACATGTGATTTATTTATAAATTCCCCAAATGTATGTCTAACACATAATAGCTAATGCATCAGTCAATATATTTAGACATCTAGGAATGTGCTAATATTCGATATAATCAAAATAACGTTCCAAGAGGCGAATTCGTAAATATACCCGTAATAAAGTAGGACTTCAGATAGTATAGATGTTACTTAACTATAGTACTACTAGCTGCGAATCGATTCGTATAACTAGGTGGCGAATATCAAGCAAAATAGAATCAATCAACAATTTGATGACGACGCTATATTCTGCAATATTATTGGTTGCACGACCGAGGCACACACCTCATAGACTAATAAGTTCATTTGTAGGGGCATAAATTTCTCATGCAGCAGAAGCAAGGTTCTGAGTACTATGGCTAGCGCCATCGGCGAATCCAATGTGGGGTGGTGAAGACTTCGACATCTAGAAACCAAGAAAAATGCAAGATAAGCGGTCAAGGGCAGAGACCAAATAATGAATAAGCATACTAAAGTAACACACAAAAAGTATGATACAATAAAATACAAACACTCATGCATAGGTGATCTTAAGCATAGTAATTCTTTAAGTACAACCCATTTCCAGGTACACTCAAAGGGATACCATTGTAGTCCACCAATTCGTAAGCTCCTTTCTTCAAAACTCGTCTTACGATATAAGGACCTCGCCACATAGCTTCAAATTTTTCGACTCCTAGCATATCCGGATCTTGTTCGTAAAGGAGAACCAGATCACCTTCGGAGAAAATGCGTGGCTTGACATGTTTGTCATATTGGGCTTCTATAACTAGGGTGGCGTCATGATGGGTTTCGTCTAATTGCATAAGATACAACAGACATTCTTCTTCGGCAGAAGTGTTTGGGAGAAGTTTGACAACTAGTTTTAGGGAGGGTATATCACATTCAATCGACAAGATGGATTCTAGACCATAGACTAACTGGAATGGTGTAAACCCAGTAGCAGACTTAACGGATGTCCGGTAGCCCACAATGCTGAAAACAACATCATGTTCCAAGTCATTTTTTGAATCCCTATCATTCGTCGAAGCATGGTAATGAGGATTTTGTTTATTACTTCAACTTAATTGTTGGCTTGTGGGTAATAGGGTGTTGAGTTTTCATGGCGAAGACCCAACTTTTCAGTGAGTTCGGACATCATAAAGTTTCTAAAGTGGCTATCGTGGTCAGTAACGATAGCTTGAGGAACACCAAACCAAGCAATGATGTGATTGAATATGAATAATGTTGCATTCCTTTCGGTATTGTTGAATGTTGGCATCGCCTCGGCCCATTTCGTAAAATAATCTATGGCTACAATAATGTATCCATGACCCCCGACCGAATGAGGGTGACATGTCATGAAATCGATACCCCATTTCGCAAAAGGACCAATGGAGACCACCAGGTGGAGAGGAGCAGGGTGTGATCGTGTTTTATTGTTGTAGGTTTGGCAAGCGTGGAATTTTTGGATGGCAATTATACAATCGTTGAATAAAGAAGGCCAAAAATAACCCGCTCATAAGATCTTCTGGACAGTAGCATACCTAAACATGTGACCACCACAGGCTCCAGAATGGCAGTCATTTAGGGCTTTCTCGGCTTCGTCAAACATGAGGCAGTGTCGAAAAATGGATTCAATCCCACAATGATAAAGAGTATCACCGAGGATAATATACTGACGAGCTTGGTAGCGTATTCGATGGAAACCAGTGTTAGACAAATTGGGCCGGAAAGTCTGGGTTTCGAGATATATGATGATATCTTCGTACCAAAGGTCATCAAAAATAATCAAGAAAAGGGATTCATCGTGTAATGAATCATCTGCTACATTTTTTATCTCGGAGTAGGGAAGGTCGCATATCAACTCGGCAAACACCAAGGATTTCTTGGACTTAGCGCATTTGAATTCTAAGTCAAAATCCTGGAGTATTACAATCCATTTGGAGTATTTGCCCCCTAGCAATTGGAGTGTAAGAATGTGTTGCATAGGGTTGCAGTTAAAAATTACTGTAGTCTTGCAAGAAAGGATATAGTGCCAGAAACGTTGAACAGCTTGGACGGTTGCCAAGGCCAGTTTTTCAACATGTAAATACTTGATTTCAGTAGTCATGAGACTCCGACTCAAGTAATAAATGACATGTTCGTCATGAGAATCATCCTCCTGGATGAGAACCATAGCGATGGTATAGTCCAAGGCTGCGAGGTAAAGGAAATAATCTCGACTGTAATCAGGTGGGAAGAGTAGTGGGGTACATGTCAAAGATAGTTTCAAAGCTTCGAAATATTTGTTGGCAGTGGTATCCCATACGAGCTCAGAACCTTTCTTAAGCAGTCACGTAAATCCAAGAGTTAGCTGAGCAGAGTTCAGGATGAAACGACAGAGAAAGTTTTCCTTCCCTTGCAAACTGAGAAAGGAGGAAGGAGGAAGGAGGAGGGAGATTGAGAATCGCCTCGACCTTCAAAGGATCTACCATGATCCCTTGATGGGAAACAATAAATCCCAGAAGTCGACTGGATTCTACGCAAAAAACACATTTGTGGGGATTCAAGCGTATGTGGTAAAACCGACATCGAAGGAAAATGGCACGGAGGTGTATTGGATGATCTATCCGGCACATGGAATGAGCGGGTAAGTCATCGAGATATGGCTGCACTATGTGCTTTATATTATGAAAGGCGTAAGACATAGCATGTTGAAAAGTTGCACTATCATTCTTTAAGCCGAATGGAAGTTTCCGGTAGGTGAAAGTGCCCCAAGGACAAATAAAAGTAGTCTTCTATTGGTCCATGGGAACGATATTGATTTGATTATATCCAGAGAAACCATCCATCAGATAGAATATTTCACTTCTGGCACAATCGTCGACGATCTGGTCAACGAAGGGGGTAGGAAAGTTGTATTTAGGACAAGCTTTGTTAATGTCCCTATAATCAATGCACATGCGGATTGTGCCTTGTTTCTTGTCAATCAGAACAAGATTGGAAACCCAATCAGTTAGAGCCACAGGGTAAATAAAGCCAACTTTGAGAAGTTTCTCAAATTCAAGCTTGATAGTGGCTGCTTTACATGGGTGGACCAGACGAATTCGTTTTCGGACAGGTTGAGCGCCTGGGTATGTCTTAATTTCATGTACCATAATGTCAAGGTCAATCCCCAACATTTCTTCATAGCTTCATGCGAAGACGTCACAAAATTCTTGGAAAAGAGACTTGTAGGTGACAACTTTGTCATGGGAACATGAAGCTCCGATATGCACATTTTCAACAACTCCAGGTTTTATGGATATGTCGAGGGGGATGGTGGGTGAGATATTGCTTAAGTTCCCTTCGTAGAACATATCTTGTGTAGACTCGGGAATGGTAGAAATGATGACAACGGTCGACGGAGTCGAGATTCGTTGGTAACCCTCGATGGTGTGTTGTTCCAGGAAGAGGATGAAACGATGATGTCCATCGTCTCAAGGGGTATCTTCCATGGACATAATAGACATAATCATCTCGTCTATAGGAAAAATGACGCGGAATGGATATGGAGATAAATCACCAAGAGAGGGGGTAGAAGGGGTTGTCGATTGAATGGCTTGATAAGCGGATTCAACCGGACTCAAAGGCATTTCGTCGCCATAACGAAGATGATCGTCGGGGTTGGGTACCATCCACGGGTCGTAAGGAACAGGGGTTCTATGAACAGAGGTGGATATCATGTTGATCGAGGCGACAAACGGATGTGGAACATTGGGTGGTGGAATGGTGAAAGTACCCATCAAAGAGGAATATTTAAGAAGACCCACACCGACGTTCTCATATCTAGGGGGGTTTTTGCAATGAAAGGTACGTTGTCGGTACGTGCATCAGAGTGAAAGAATGCCAATTGGTCTACGATAACTACTTTTCCTTGATGTGGGAAACACATGACACAGAAAAGAGTGGACACAATTGCACGCATGGAATTGATCCAGCTATGGCCAAGTAGAAGGTTGTAATCGAGAAGAGCATCTAATACCTCCACTTCAACGTTGATTGTTTTGCCTTCTAACGTAATAGGCAACGAAGGGAGGACACCGTAAGGCTTAAAACCAGAGCCATTGAAGGCTTTGAGCGTGTTGTGGGATTCAGTCAAAGGAGAGTTGATGGATTTCCAGCAGGTAATAGACATGACACACATCGAGGCACCCTCATCAATAATTGTTCGACAAATGTTTTTGTCAGAGACAACAACTTGTATTTGGAATGCGAGTTGAGGGGGTAACCTTGGAATGTGATCTTCCAAGTCAAAATTTATTAAATTTGTATCCGTAGGGTCTATTCCACCAATAGCTTTCAACAGTGCCTTTCGTTGTATAGGACAACTTTGAAGGACTTCGAGTGCTAACATCACAGACGGTGCTTGGGCCAGTTCTTTGACAATATTGTAGTTCTGGGTAGCACGCGCATGAGGATTGAAAGATGATTTTTGAACAACACCCTTTGGAGGAGGGCGAAGGAATTTATCTAGGCTCGGTCGTTCGAGATGAAGAGGACGTTAGTAGGTGGAGTAGTGGGAGATGGTTGGACCAACAAAGGAGGTATTGCATCAACCTTCTGTTTGGAGGAAGGATAATCTTTGGCTCGAGTGGTAAGTGTGATGTCATTCTTCTTTGAATAACCTGTACACATTAAGACATAGGATGTATTAGAGGGGGAAGGTTGGTCATGAATGACCAATTGGACCTGTTGTTGAGAAGGGAAGGGTTGTGACAATACGTCCGGAGTGGGGGGTTTCGTGGTCCCTTGAAGGAACTTAGTAACCTCAACTCGTCGTGGACAATCCTTAGTGTAGTGATCATCACCACAGATAAGACAAGGGTATCGGGATTTGCACTTATCGCTATCGTCAACATGTGGTGTTTTGGTTTTCTCAGATTGCGGATTATTTTTATCCTCCTTTCTCTTACCCTTTACCTTTTCGGATTTATTTTTGTCAACGGGGGTAGATTGAACAAAGTTTACCTCAGAAGTCTTATTGGTGGGAGGGGTAGGAGATGGAGCATTTTGAACATTAGAAGAAATGGGTTTGGGGTTGTTGCTAGAGGTTTGGACGGAGTGAGGTTGGGCATGGAAAGTGCCAATCACATTGTCAGTTGCATGAGAAGCAGCAGGAGTAGTCGAAGTAGCGGAAGTAGAAGGACGAGGTGCGTCAGGGAGTAAGTCGTAAAGAGTACCCGTTTGTGAGTAAACAAGGTTGAGGTATTGAGCACAACTGATTGCCTATTTTTCTGTGACAAATACACCTATGGTGATGTCACGAGAGATGTCATTCACGAATGATTTAGTTAACCACTCTGCCAACAACTGATCAGGAAGTTCGAGTTTGATGAGACATCGTCTCCATTGCCACTCATGAATGTGATCAAAGATATGAGTGCCTTTGGTTTGTTTGAAAGAACTCAAAATCTCAGTTCCCATTTCGTAGCGGATCGGTAACTGGTAGTGGGTGAGGAAAGCCATAGCGAGGGTGTTGAAGTTGGTGAAGAAGACTCGTGGTAATTCTATATACCACTTTGCGGCGAAACCTGTGAGGGTTCGTTGAAAAAGGTGTTAACGAATAGAGTCATCCATCAGGGAGTTGGATGAGCACCAAAGGTGAAAATTCATTACATGATTGTTCGAGTCCTCTTTCGGTTTACCATTGAATTTAGGGATGTCGGATGGTAATTTGGACGGTATGGTGGGCCATTGAGGAGAGTGACGAATCATATCATTTAAAATCCTCAACGGATCAGGGAGGTCTAGGGTGGCTAAGAAGGGTAACTGTCTATTCACATGTGGGTATTGGTGACTTTGGGGAGGGAGTCCCGTCGGTAGACCAGTGGGACCATAAGAAATTTTCATATAATGCGAAGATCTGGGCAGATTCAGTTGTTGGTGTGGAGGCAAGTAATTCATAGGGTTGTACCCTTGAACAGGGGCATGGGGTTGAGTGTTCGAGCCCAAAATAGGATTAGACGTGCCTAGATATGGTTGGCTTGTACTAGGGGGTATGACGGAGCTAGCTTGAGGTTGTTTCCCCCCAATCGAGTGAGGATTATGTTGAATAAGATAATTCCAATACTGGGCCAAGGATGGAGGTATGTTTTTTCCATAGGGTGGGGTCGGTGGGGGTTTCCCTCCAATCGGGGGTTGTCTCCCAATTGGGATTTGTCCTGCAAAAGGGGATTGGGTTTGGCCTCCTAGGTGAAATTTTCCACCAATAGGAATCTGGTAATTAGGTGTGAAAGACGGGATGGTGCCACTAGGTTCGGTGCCTCCGATAGAGGATGGAAGAGGTCCTCTAAAAGGGGGTCGAGGAAGTGTCAGAATAAAACTGAGAACGAGATGGTGCCCAGAAGGAGTGGAAACGCCAGGAGCCCCAGATGAGATTTGTGTAGGAGCAGGAATAGAAGCATTCAACGCATGATATCCAGGTGGAAGTGTTGGGGTGAATCTGGGCGAAAGAGGTGTGCCAATGGGGGCTTGGCTAGTCATTGTAATCCTGGTGTGAGGACTCGTAGTATCTGGGACCATTGTGTAATGGACCATTTGTAGAGGGATAGTCAAGATGTGGTTAGCTGGTGGAGCATCTGTACTAGGAAAATAATAGGAAGTAGTAAAAGGTATTGCATCTAGGTCAGATGTTTCAGGCAGCTCAGGTGTGATAGTGATATCAACGCCTGCTCCTCCAAAGAGATCCCGTCTAAAAATTCCAGTAGTCCAAAAAGGATCTTGACCCTCGGGTCCTATGAAAGGTCCAGTTGGTAATCCAGAAGACTGAACAACTATATCTCCAGAAGAATTCACTCAAACAATACATCTCTCGGAGTCAAAAGGAAGTCGGAAGTCCTCTTGAGAATTGGTAATTCGGAACCGTTCTAAAGAGTTAGTTCTTTCCACTGGTGGAGTGGCAATGTCTTGGACTTCACTCTGTTGAGGAGAGCCCTCCAGTGAGTTGGTAGGAAAGGGTTGAGAACCTTCCAGATCTTCTGGGGGTAGGCCTTTCATTCTACATGAACAACGTGGAGGGTCAATTGTGATCGAGTTATAATTTTACGAAAGGAATTCTATGGCCAACTTGGGTAAACAAACAACATGCGCTAATAAAATCTAGGAAGCAAAACCAAGCAAACAAGACCTTCTAATTCTGAAGTCACTAGTTGGTGATGAAATCCAACGTCGCAATGACGAGATAAGAAGAGGTTGGGCTAGGGTGGAAAAGTTACATTGACGACCTACTTAACGGACTTACACCCTGGTGCAAGCTCCCACACACAATTTTGGGTATACCTTCCAAGGAACCCGAGTGAGTCTAGCCAATGTCGATTCCAGGTACCGTGAAGACTTACCCCTTCACAGTCACCTTGTGTAAGACCCTAAGAAGATAGGCTACTAAGGTTACCACCAACAACAATAATGTCTGGGGGAACAGTCGATAGTCTGATTCACATGCAAGGGCAAGGTATCTAGCCCGAAATCAGCTTGAGAGGCTTCCACTCATCATTGTGGGTATACCTTCAAGTGACCCCGCTAATACGTGTAATCTCTACACCAATATCAACAAAGCAGGGTGAGTAACTCTGTCAATCTCAATGTGACCTCATGCTTGACCCTCGTGTGAGAAGGTCTTCCCAGGACAAAATGCTGCAAATGGAATTTGACACTCCTTATCACAAGATACTATTGTGTGTTTTGTTCTTTGGAGAGTGTGTCTCACTACCTATTCCAAAGCTCTATCTTAGCTAATGTTGGTGTAAAAGATCACTAGAAAAAGTTACTAGTTGAATTTTAAAATTGCGCAATATTATTAAATGTTATTGTTACTCAAAAGGAGGCGGGAATGAAACCAATGTTGTGTGAGACTCTGACCCAACAATGCATAAATAGGAATGAATGATACAATTTTTTTTTCGATGAATCCTATTTACAGGAGGGAAAGAGGAGTTTTTTGGAACAATGTGAACTACGATGTATGATCTTCTCTTAAATGTAATATCAAACAACCATGAACAATGCAAATTCCCTATTCGTTCTCTTTCAATACTTGAATGCCAATATTTTCGAATAAAAAGTTGTTTAAAAAAAAAAAAAAATGTCTTTAATTTTTATTAGAAACCAAGCAACATGGATGGAACTAAGAAAAAGTAAGCAACCAACGAAAAAGAAATACACAACAAACACCCAAATCGATCTTTCAATGAAGACAAAAATAAAAAACCGACAAGACCAGTCTCTTCAAATGCACATGGGTAACAATTTTTCAAGTAATAAGCAATTGAAAAGGACAATTAATCTCAACTTTTAATCCAATCAAAGGCTCCCAACCAATCAAGCACTCGGATTTGAGAATCGGAGATTATACCCTTGTTAAGAAAAGGTCAAGAGGTAAAAATTGAGAAAAATGATCAAGAAGATCTTTCAATTTCTGAAAACTAATCATTCATGAGATTTGAAGTTAAGAAACATTCAATCACTGGCTAGAGAAGTTCTTTCCAGACACACCAACCAATCTGGGCATCTGAAGACACAAAAGACTTAATCCAATTTTTTTACAAGTGAGTTTTGCAGTCTGACAGTGGGGTACAATGCGAGAATTAAGGATTCTCGCAGGCTAGACACAGGCAAGTTGTGAGCAGTTCACACTGAACTGAATGCCAGGGTGTGAACCTCAGTTATTCTCGCAAGCTATAGAAAGGTGCAGTGTGAGAAGGTTTGTAATCAAGCAAATTTTGAAAAAATGATAGGACTTTTGAGGGAACTTCTGGATCTAGGGAGTCTGTGAGGGTCTCCTCAAGATTCTGAGATTGATTGGGAATGAAAAAGGGTAGGTCAAGAGAAAATGGCCAAAAAAAAACCACCAAAATGGGTTGTATCCCTAGTGGAGTCGCCACTTTTGTTATCGGATAAATCAGTAGGTTCAGACACTAACAGATCTCCCTAGATCCACCTGGATCTAGAACAAAACAGGACAGGACACGACTCTTTCCCTAAGTTGCAGACATTGAATCTACTAATAAGAAGGAATGAGTGACATACATTTATATCACTTCCTTAGGTCTATGTTGTTCCCGCTTCACTCCAGTTCTCTTGTGAAATCAAGCCCAAGACAACACAAACCAACCAAATTAAAGATAGCAAAGTATATTCAATGTCAACCTATGCATATGATCGAGGAGTTATGCAATAAAATAAGAGTGATTTTATGGGAAAGGGACATGCCGTTGTATTATATTAAATGAAAGTAGAAGATACAACTGGATCGCTTTGATGTCACAAGCTTCCTTTCAGTGACCCTTGGTTCCAACACACACACTTGCTCTACATTTGCATGAAGAAGATCCAATGCAACTTGATAGACCAAATAGAGTCTTCAAGCTTATGTCCAAACAGGGTTCTTAAGACAATTCTTTCACCAATTCTTCATTCAATCTTCCTTAACCTTTTTCATGAGAAACCTTTCAATATATAGGAGAAGGAGAGGTGGTTAAATGGATGAGGATGAAGAATTGGAGAAACCTTGTAATATAGGTAGCCTGCGAACTCATATTAAAAATGTGTTTTTTGGAAGAAGACAACTGTCACTTTTCTCAGGCAAAAAGTCCTTATGGGAGCCTGAATACATCACTTATAGAGACATCACCAGAGTGACCAAAATAATGTGTAACAACCAATGTTTCCATAAGAAGAAAAAACAAAAGGTTCCCCTGGAGCAGGGGTTCCTTCATTGGTCATTCCGAGAACTGACGCCATTAAAAACAAAAATCCTATCTAGAGTTTGTTAGGGAAAACAAACATCACACGCTAAAAATCTAGTAAGCAAACAAGCAAACAAAACTTTCTCACAATGAGCACACTAGTTGGTGATGAAATCCAACGTCGCGGGAACAAAGTAAGAAGGGGATGAGATAAAGCGGGTGGAAAAGTTACGTTGACGACCTGCTTAATGGACTTACGCCTTGGTGCAATCTCCCACACATAATCGTGGGTATACCCTCCAAGGAGCCCGAGTGAGTTTGGCCAACATCTATTCCAGGTACTGTGAAGACTTACCCCTCCATAGTCACCTCGTGTAAAGACCCTAAAGAGATAGGCCACTAAGGTTACCAATTACTATAGTGGTGCCTGGGAAAACAGTCGACGGTCCAATCCACATGCAAGGGCAGACTATCTAGCCCAAAAAAAACTTGAAAGGCTTCCACTCATCATTGTGGGTATACATTTCAAGCAACCCCCATAATACACACAATATCTACACTAAGACCAGCAAAGCAGGGTGAGTAACTCTATCGGTCTCAATGCGACCTCGTGATTGACCCTTGTGTTAGAAGGTCTTCCCAAGACAAAATGTAATAAGTGGATTTACCACTCCCTAACTCAAGATTCTATGTTTTTTTGTAGCTTTGGAAAGTTATCTTTCACACCTATTCCAAATCCCTACAACTAATTTAATGTAGGTTTGCTACCAGAAAATATAAAAATTTCTAATCAACTTTTATAAGCGCTTGATTTTTAAGGTTGGTTTTACTCAAAAGGAATATGGCATGGACAATATGGTGTTTTTACCGACTTGAAATTTATGCAAAGATATGAAGATGTAATCTTTTCATTTCGATGAAAGCTATGCTACGAAAAGGAGAAAACATATATCATTCCCATATGCACAATGTCCCAAAATTTACTAAACTCATCAATATTAAGATTTTCAAGAAATGAGACAAATAGACTGTAAACCAATACACGATTCATGGCCCCCTCGACCATAAGGGGGGATTTTTTTCAGAATTTAAGACCAAAAAATGCCAAGAATAATGTAATTTCACTACTTCAAATGCAAGGATTCCCCAAAATTAACGCAAGAAATTAAAATTTTTGGTTTCAAAGATAGCTAAAAGCAATAGCAAATCACTTCAAAACAAACACAACCCAAACAAAGTTTCTCTTTTAACACGAACTATTCAATAAAAGAAAAAGAAGTTCTTTCACCAAATAGTTCTAAATAAAAAATAGTGCTTTGTAATTGAAAGACACTCGAAGCAAGAGACCAAATATTTCAAAAGAAAACAAAGAAAATATGGATAAAAGTAGCTCAAAATTGTCAAGAAGACTGCAAATAGATCATAATCAAACCCAACAATTCACCCCAAAACCAAATCCAAGATCTAAGTAAGGAAAAACCATCAAAAATATAAAAAAAAATCACAATCGCTGCAGGCTGTCAGACTAACATAGTGTGGAAATACCTAATTTCCGTAGGCCAAAGAACCAATACAGTGCGAAAACATGAGGTTTCCACAGGCTAGCTATGGGTAGGATGCGGAAATTTCACATTGGTAAAAAAGGTAGGGTGCAGAAATGAAATATTGTCGCACTGTCCCTCAAAGAAGGGTGCGGAAATCAAAGTAAAAACGAAAAAATAAAAAGAAAGAAGGTTTTTCCAATGAACTTAAATAGTCAAACAGTCAATTTATATCTCCCAGTGACTCAAAAAACAAAACCCATACAATCAAAGTAAGAAATAAAGACAAACTAGGAAAACAATTTGTTCCCCGATGGAGTCGCCAATTTTGTTATCGGGCTAATCGTTAAGTGCAAACACAAATCAATCCCCCTAGATCCATCTATATCTAGAACAAAACAAGACAGGACATGACGCTTTCCCTAAGTTACAATCATTGAATTTACTACCAAAGAAGGAATGAATAACATACCTATAGATATCACTTCCTTATATCTTTGTTGTCCTTGCTTCGCTCCGGTGCTCTTGTGAGATCAAATCTGCAATGACACAAACCAACGAAAGTGAAAGAAACAATAGTAGATTCAATGAAAACCTAAACATGTGATCAAGGAGTCATGTAATAAAATGAGAATGATTTTATGAGAAAGAAACATGCCAATGTATTATATAATGTGGAATAAAGATACAATTAGATGCTTTGATGTTGTCAAGTTCCTTCCAACAGTTCCTTGCTTCCCACACACTTCTTGCTCCAATGGATTCTGAGACTATGTATCTGATAGCTACTCACAATCTATCTTGACAAAGAAAACCTCAAAGCCAACATGTATTTCCCAAGCTCAATCCAACTAACTTTCTCCATGAGAGCTCCTCTCCTTTTATAAGCTGAAGAGGATAAGGTGAGGAGGTTAGGATGATCCCACTAAATCATGAATGTGAGTAAGATCCAAACCATTCGGAGGCCACCTCACCATAGAATCTTCTCCTTCTAGAAGCATCGAGAAGACGCTCATTTTTCCCACATACGAAGGCCGCCACACCCTAGCTATAGTGTAGCCTGTGGAAACTCTGCAACCTAGCTATAGTGAAACCTACGAAAATCAGGCATTTCTACACCTTATGTATATAGAAGCCTGCGGAAATCCTCCTTAATAGGGTTTTTACAAAGGAAAATATAACTTCTTCTCTCAGGGAAATTTCTTCTCCCTTCTTTCTTCAGGAATTCAGGCCACTGACCCCTCTGAAGGAAACATATAGGTTTACATCATTAACGGTCATAAGAGTGATGAAAATAATGTGTAACAGACGGGAAGGAAATCCCATTGAGGAAAAGAATCATTGCAAAGGTCAAGGTGCAGTGGAAACACTTTGATCCATATGAAGCTACATGGGAAATGGAGGATGTGATGAAACATGCATACCCATTTATGTTTACTTATGTACATACAAAACACATCAACGGGTAGAACACAGAGGACGTTGCTCCTTTAAGGGGGAGGGGATTGTAATACCCCTATTTCCCCCAGCTTGTAAATATAACTATGACTTTCCAAAAGACCGTGGCAGGTTGAATATGTGTGAATGTTGGATTTGGTGAACCTTTTGTTATAAAAGGTAAGGTATATATTTATGTTGATTAATTAAAAATGGATAGTGTTGCATAGCCCCTGAAAGGGGGGTTTGCCAAGGTAGACCATGATGTTATGAGAGAGATAGTGAGGGGAACCAGAAATGGTTGAGGTGACCACCACCAAACCAGTACCTTACTGGATTCAATTGCTTAGAACTAGATCAATCCTCTGATCCAAACATGAATTACCAGTCAGTCTAGTAGTTGGAAAATCCTCCTCAAGAGTTAATGAGGAGATGGGGCAGGGTACCCATCTGTAAGTTTTCCAGACCTAACCATGAGCTGGGAATTCAAACCCATGAAATCTTGTGGAGGAAGGAAATAAAGAAATTAATTCATGGATAGAGGTAGATCTGCAAGGAAGCAGAGTGGAGAGACCAACCTCCAAAAGAGAAGAGAGTGCTTGCAACTCTCTGGTTGAAACGAGAAATGAGAAACAAGCTCATTATGGGCACAAGAATCTGTTGGAAGAATTTTCAATCTAAGATGATAAACAGGGCTGACGAGTGATGGTGGAAGTGCTCGTTGTAGACCTCCTTGCTTGGTATAGAGAAAACCGTTTACTAAGTTCATGTGGGAGGAGGAGAGTAATATTCGTCCCTGACTGTCGCTAAGCAATAAGAAAGAGTCTCTCTTAGAGTATCATGGTCTAGCTAGGGAGTGGCCAGTAGTAAATCCATTCAGGAGTGTTTGTGCCTACGGTTGGGTGGAAACAGACACCCATTTCAACAACCACTTCATGATCTCTAGTTTCTGATAAGTATTTTCATATGCTATGAACTGAAATGGAAATGATGATTTAATTTACATGCCTATGACTAAATTTTGTATTGAATGATTAAGGTAGAAATGCTCATTGTCTTTTTGTGAATTCCATGCTTTTGAATGGTCTTTTGGTTTCCTCGGCTTAGCCACTAGAGGAATTATGAGATGTGGGACTGTCAGATAGTCGGGGTAGGGGTAACTCAAATGCTTAAGTCCTGTCGACCTCTCTAAATTACCTTCGTGGGAAGACTAAGTTGTAAATTTTGTGAAAGGAGGGCGCCTCCCTCAAACCCTTCACCTGTATGACCAAGGGCCCATGTCCATGTCCTTAACCAATTCACGACTAAGAGATTATCATGTAGCCCACGTGAATTTTCAGAGGACCCATGTGGCCAAGGTCTAGGAACCATGTGCTAGGCCTAAAAGGATCTAATCCTTTCTAGCTTCGAAACTCTGGGAGTTTGAAGCTCCAGGGTGATACGACCTTACCATTTGTAAACTACCCGAAGGAAACTTGTTGACACAGTTAACCACGATGTTGACCGGCGTATGGTGGTTTCCCTAACCATGGAAGATAGACCTGTCCCGTCGTTAAACCTTGACCCACTTAGCAATCGTGAAGTATCGCAAGTTGCGGATCTAAGGGTATTTGGGAATCCCCCTGGTCGTTGGATCTACGTCGAGGTAGGTCCAGCGTTGACTACTTTGGGAGAACAGAGGTGTTGTAGCACCAAATTCCCCAAACGTCGGAGTTACGAATTGATATGAGCCATGGATCTGGGGAGTTCATTGAGAACCCCTCTTAACCGTCTAATCAACCAGTGGAGGGACTCGCCTACGACACTTCGACGAAGTCCTACTTCGGGAGAGTAGAACCATCATAACACCAAAACCTCGGAATTTTGGAGCTACAAATAAATGAGAATCGTATATCTAGGGATGCTTCGATATCTTCCCTGACCGTTGGATCTATACCAATGTCAATCTGACTTTGACCACTCTGGGATAAAGAAGGTGGTAAGCAAGAAGAACACCCAAATGATGAATTCGTGAAGTGAAAAGAGTCGTATATTAGAGGGCTCTTCAGGATCTCCCCTAACCATTATATCTAGACCATGGTCAGCCCGACGTTGACCACTCCGGGATCAAGGAGGCAGTCACACAATAGAACCCCCTAACACAAAAGTTATGAAGTAACAAAGGTCGTAGATCAATGGATCTACGTGGATGCATCTCGACCGTGAGATCTAAGGGTGTGGGAAGAGTTTTAATATCCAAAGACCTGAATACAAAATACCACAATAGTACCAAAGATATCTAAATACAATCACCACACAAGATATATGAAACAATATAGAAAGCCACCACGTAATTATAGAAACCCTTGAGGTAGGAAAACACCATACAATGGATCTTATTATGGAAGGGATCCTCTCATGTTCACTCGCCTCTTCGAGGGGGCTTCCTCCTATTGAGCAACCACTCCAAATACAAAACTTCTCTTCATGTCTCATTACATTGAATGCACCCCTTTATATAGTGAAACCAACCATCTAAGAACATTCTAGAGAAGGAACCTTCTAGAAGAAGTCCTCTTACATTTATTATATCTAACTAACTACACTAATGGGCCTTATTTAATATTATAGTGGACCTAATCCACCTTACATTGAATGGCCTCTACTATTATAAATATGGGCCCTTTAGGCCCCCCACTACCTCTCTAGCTACCTAACATTCCATCCCCCTTATGAAAGCATTGTCTTCAACGCTTGATGTACAACCATATACCAGGGTCCCATGGATAAGTGTGGACTATAGTGCTAAAGTAGACTAGAGAACCGGGGTCCCATGGAGAAATGAAAATCATCATGATGAAGTAGTCCAACTTCCATTGTGAACTAGGGTCCCATGTCCAAGTGCTCATATAAACTCCACGCGGAAAATATCTGAACTTAAGAACCAACTGAAAATGATGCTCCAAAATTCTACATTGATCATGGGGATCCAAATATGTAGATCCATCCATATCCACAAAATCACTTGAATAACACACTAGTACTGGAGAATACTGAAAAATAGTGTTCATAGAAGTTACTGGACTTCTCTCCATAATGTTCTCTACATAAGGTGAAGGAGAGTCATCAAATACAAGATGGAAGTGATTGTCATCCCATAAATGACTAATATCCATATACCAATCATCACAATCGTCCTTCAAAGCATACCAAGCATACACTTCTTAATGATATTCATTCATCATGTTCACCAAAGTATATTTCTCCTGGATGCTTGCCAAGGACTCATGAATACTACGAAAATCATCTATGAGACCTTCTTTAAAGTTATGCAATGTGTCATGCATTTGGGATTTGAATACTTGAATTGTGTGTAGAATTTCCTTGAGGGTTTGAGAGTGAACATCCATTCAAAACACCACATAAAATATACCAAAATAAATCTCTTAAAACGATTTATCTAAAGCCACTGATCTGGTAGTAATCTGAGCACCCTATGAAAAATTATGAACTCTGTTGTCCCGTTGCCGTCATGAAAACCCCCCAAAATGGTTGATTTTAAATCAACGATATATTCACTTCTGAAGCTCTGATTTAGGTGATTCTTTGTTTGAAATAAACTATTTTTGAAAGAGAAACTCATATATGTAATTTATTTTATCAATTTTAGCCTCCATCTGCTACAAAAATTAAAAAATCGCATCGTCGTCTGCGAAAAACACCCTGAAAATTGCAGATTTTAAAACTTCCATGACTTTACTTCCGAGAATCTATTTCAGATGATTTTTTTTAACTTGAGTGTTTTTCCGAGAGAAAATAAGATATACAACTATTTTCTTCAAATTTTTCACCAAAACCTACAGAAATTATCTGGAATGTCATGGCCCTCTTTTTTTTTCTCCGANAAAAAAAAAAAAAAAAAAAAAACATTTGCCCACAATGCCGACCAAGGAAAGTTCTCCAATACCAATTGTTAATATCTGAAGACCTAAATAAAAAAAATCACAATAGTACCAAAGATATCATAATACAATCACCACACAAGATATATGGAATAATATAGAAAACCACCACTTAATTATAGAAACCCTTGAGGTAGGGAAACATCATACAATGGATCCTATGATGGAAGGGATCCTCTCCTATTCACTTGCCTCTTAGAGTGGGCTTCATCCTATTGAGCTACCACTCCAAATACAAAACTTCTCTTCATGTATCATTACATTGCATGTACCCCTTTATATAGTGCAACCAACCACCTAAGAACATTCTAGAGGAGGAACCTTCTAGAAGCAGAAGTCCTCTTACATTTATTATATCTAACTAACTACCATACTGGGCCTTATTTAATATTATAATGGACCTATTCCACCTTACATTTAATGGCCTCTGCTATTATAAATATGGGCCCTTCGAGCCCCCCACTACCTCTCTAGCTACTTAACAAAGGTTAACAATACAGAGTGACGTGGCACACTAACATCACTCAGGGTGGCGTGGACCCACGATTGATGTGCCCCATGTCACCTGGACTCGTAAGTTTCACAGATCCTATGTGCCCATTAAAACATGACATGTGTCACCCACCGAAGGGGTCATGTGTCATCTCTGCCTTGCCACATGTCACCTCCCCTGGTACTTACTCGCTTGGCCTAACATCGGGCGAAGTACTTGGGACCCACATGTCCTTGCCTCTACTTTTAATGCGCCATCGAGTGTAAGGGTGGACCCTTCGAGAGTCAGAGACTTCGAAACTTTGGAGGATTGGAAGGTAGTGTCGTAGAAAATACAAAAAGGCCGAAGGCCGGAGCCACGTGGAGAAATTTCGGGATCCTTCGGGAATTCAATATTTCGGGACTCCGGAGGATATGCACATAGGAAGAAAAAGGGGCATTCGGTTTTGAAGCCTTGAACGTCGAATTACTCTTTATCATATGCGTTAAACGAGGATCAAATCTCGGCTTTGGATTAGACTATGGATAGACTTCCATCGTGAGTGTAGAGATGCTAGGGAGATTTAGGACTTCAGAGGATCTTGGTATAGTAAGAATGAGACGAATCCACTTGGGCGTCGTGTGTCCCTCTACTAATAGTTCCCGAAGAGATTTGGGAGGCCATAAATTGCAATCTAGAACTCGGATTTCAGCATAATGGAAACAGTTAGAAAGCTTGTGGCAAGAAGAAGTCGACGAAGATCTCGGAAATAGGATTCAATATAGTTAAGGAAAACTAAATTATGATGCCCCATCCCTTAAAAACGTATTTAGGGGTCAGGTGTATTACATATGGGTTGAGCACTTGTAGCATGTTTATATAGTGTTATAATTGTTGCATAAGCATAAGCTACTGGTCAAAAGGAAGAAATATTTTTTTGGCCAAACCTTTGTGTAGTACCTTGGGTTTCTCATTAATCAAGAAGGTATCCATGCCGAACTAGTAAAAGTGCAAGTTCTAGCCACATGGCTCACCCAGCCACAACAGACAATTTGATGAGTTTTTTGGGTGGTTTTGATTTTTATCGGTGTTTCATCACCAACTTCTCCCACATTGCATGCCCCTTGTAGTAACTACCAAATCACTAGGTTTTCACATGGAATGTATATGCTAAAGAGATATTTCAAAATCTATGCACTTCGTTATCTCAATTCCAATTTTTCATCTACTTGATTTACATTATCCCTTCGAAGTGGAGATGGATACTTCTCATTATGTGATTAATGTTGTAATTAAATATGGAGGTAACCTCATTGCATATCGCTCCAAGACATCATCAGATGATATAATAAATTATACCAATTCTGATAAGGAATTATATGCAACAGTGCAATCCTTGAAGCATTGGTGTCACTATATTTTAGGTAGCTAGACTATTTTTCACATAATTGATCATCATCCTTTGATATTTCTCAATCTCAACATAAGATGTAGGAATAGTCCATCTTAAATGGCCCTCATATATTTGACAGTTTCACTAGGTCATTCACTATAAAAAGGGTAGTTCCAACAAAGTGGTTGATATGCTTAGTCGTCTCCTATGCCAGTGCTTAATATTTTTTTAGTTTGTTGTGCACCCTTTGAAGCGTGGAAACCTCTCTATGATACAGATCCCATTTTTGGTCCCATATAGTAGGTCATTCATTATCCTACATACATCAACGAGATTCCATTCCTCGAATATTATGTTCATGATGATTTGTTATATAAACTAAACTAGTTGTGTGTGCCCAACACACCTAATCAATTAGTCCTCATTCGAGAAGTTCACACATCTTCTTATTGCAAACACTTTAGCACTATGAAGACTCTCCAACACCTACAACATCACTTTTTCTAGCCAACTATGAAATATCAAGTGAAATCATTCATTTGTGCTTGTCCCCTTTGCAACATTAGCAAGCCTACCCATTGCAAACAAGGGCTCTACAAGGCTTTACCTAATCCCTCCCATCCTTGGGAATAATTATTTATGGATTTTTTGAGTGGGTTGTTGATGAACTTCTACAAACATGATTTCATATTTGTTGTGGTCTGTCATTTTTCCAATATGGCCCTTTTTATCCCCTTAGACACAAAGACTACTTTAGCTACCCAAACAATGGATTTACTTTTTAGGCATGTTTGGTCCTAGCTTGGGTTACCTCTTAATATTATTTCTAATCATGATATGTTTTTTTAGCACAACCTCAAAAATGTTGTGGAAATTATTAGGTTACCAACTTAATTTTTCTACTACTTTTCACCCTCAAATCGATGGCCAAACCAAGGCAATGATTTGTCACCTTGTTCATGCCCCTTGCATGCACTATACTTGAAATAAACAGTGGGACACCTATCTACATTTCCTACATCATAGATACAATCTGTCTATCAATCGTTCTACTAGTTTTTCACCCTTTGAGGCGTGCTATGGTTATACACCTCTTGCCCCACATGAACAACCTATCACTCTCTAGTCCCTCTTCTTCCCACCAACTAAAGGAGCAACATAGCACCTCCTGTTTTGTGTAGAAAGTTGGCCTAGATTCATGAGTAGGTAACCACAACACTCCAAGCATCCCAAACACATTATTATGATTTTCAAGATCACCATTGAGTTCTCGTGCACTTTTAGGTTGGGGACCATGTTTGGTTACATCTAGAAAAAACATTTTTTTAAAGGCCAACGCCATCATAAGTTGATGCCTCTCTGATATGCACCATATACTATTATCCAACAAATCAATGATAATTATTATCATTTATATTTTCCTTCCCATCTTGATATTCATAATTTAATCAACATGAGTAACTTGAAACTTTATGAACCTCCCTTGTTGGAAGAAGAAGTTCGACTCACTCATCCTACAGGGATTATTCCAGATTTCCAATAGCCACTTGTTGAAGACACGTTGTTGGATATTTTCATTCACTCAACTAAAAACATTCAACTTCATACATATCTTGTTGGGTTTCAAGGATAGCTTTCTACTTAGGTCAAGTGTGTTTCCCATTTTGTTTTCCAAGCTCCTTTCCCTCATATGGTTGAGAAAGTGGTTAGATTTGCTATACCATGAAGATGGCCATCCTAAGGAGTGTGTTTATCCATAACATTAATGACTCTCCAACTTATCAAAGCAAACAGATACATGGGTTTCTTAATTAATTAATATATTTAAATAAAACCTAAATTCCTTAATTAGTTAATATATTTAAATAAGACAAATAGAATCAATGTACTCCAATCAATGTGCTAGTTATTTTTGAATTCATCAATATAAATCTCTATAAGAGGATTTTTGCCAACATAATGAAAAAAATAAGTTTTTGGTTTTCTCTTCAATCTCTTTTTTCTTCTCTACATAATCTCTTTTAGCAAGTTGTGATTTACATAACACTTCTCATACATCATTAATTACTTGTGAATATGGTCTTCTTCATTTTTGCAACGTGCACTAATGGTATTGGCCATACAAACACTTAATATTTCCAAAATGGGATTGGCGAACTTACTTTAAATGACTTAATATTTCCAAAATACAAACACTTTGTGATTTAAAAATTAAAAAAATTGTATACCAACAAACTTGACTTTGAAAATGTTTTTAAGAAAAAAAATTTCCACCAGATTGAAAAAAAACTTTAAAATCACATCGTTGCACACGATAACTTCCAACCAAGGTAAGGTTTGGTCTAACTATTGAAGAATGCTTTGTATTTAAACTTGCACTTTACTTTCTCCACGCACATCAAAAACTTTCACAAAATATATAAAAAATTGTCTTACAACGCAACTTAATTTTCAATAAACATATAAAGTGAAGAACGTAATGCAATTGTGATGGAAGGCAACTTAATTTTCATTAAAACCGAAAAAGTTACATCAACATTCACTTGTCATTGCAGTGATAATTGAGAATTTGATTTAACATACGATTCAATTTATATATGGAAAAATTAATCGTTTATTTTAGTATATAGTTAAGATTCTTTTTTATTTTTAATTTCAATTATTATTATTATTAAAAAATAAATTATATATGATAACTAGATTTTTTTATCCTTTTAGTTCATGCTTTTATGTTTGTATGTTAATGATAGTGTATACTCACATTCTATTTTTAAGGCCTAAAGTATTTCCTTTTTAAGTTTATATATTTTATTATAAATGTTAATTAAGTTTATATATTTTACTATAAATATTAATATTAAATAAATGTTAATATTAAATGTTGGATTTATTTTTATTTTTATTTTTTGTTTTATGAATTTTTATTATGATTTTTAATATTGAAAGTATATTAGAGGATTGTGTTAGGTAATTACATTATATTAAATAAATGTTAATATTAAATGTTGGATTTATTTTTATTTTTATTTTTTGTTTTATGAATTTTTATTATGACTTTTAATATTGAAAGTATATTAGAGGATTGTCTTAGTTAATTACATTTTTTTTTTTTTGTCTGAGAAGTATAATAAAACTTTTCATGGGTTTGCAATTTTTGAAAACTATTTGAAAAATTTAAGAAGAAACATCACTTGACACCTTGCATTAGGATATTCAATGATTTTCTAATGTCACTTCAATGTATCGTGAGGATGAGCACATTGCTCCATAAGTGTGCACCTCTCTGGCTTCTAAAATGGGTTCCTTAATTAGTTAATATATTTGAATAAGTCATGTAGAGTGGTGTAATGTGCTAGTTGTTTTTTATTTTTTCATTGTGAATCTCTATATGAGGATTGAATAATTTTGAGTCTTCTCTCTTTAATCTCTTTTCTATTCTCTGCATAATCTATTTTAGTAAGCTTGATTTATATCATTTGGTATGAGAGAAGTTCACTCCTGAGTTTTGTACCTTTTAGGGATCTGCTCCCTCACAACAATTCTAATTGGAAAGTGATTAAGTTCATTTGGATCAACGCTTGTCTAGATCACGTAACAATTTTCTTATTCTAGGATTTTAGAGGTTTTCCCTCTCACCCAAGCCAAACACAAATTTATTTAGATCTTTCTGCATACAATGCCTCCTCGTAGAGAGCCTGACTCTAAAGATGATAGTTCTACTTAGTCCAACTCCATTCAAGATTCGATACTTTCACTCACTAAATCCATACATAGACAATCTAGGGCATCTACTTCAACACTCTAGCTCGACACCTGAATTACTCTACCTAAGTATGATGTCCAAATACAAGGTGAAGTGTTGGATGTCTGAATTTGTAGCCAACACTCTTATTTCAAGACTTGTCCAAATCTGTCTAAAGAACACAAGATGAAAAGCATTGAGTATTAGTTGGACGGTGTATCCCTGGCCTGGTGGCAATCACACATCGAATCTCTAGAACTCTGTGATGAAGTCAACACATCACAGGTAAGGAGCTTCACTTCTTTCCATATTTTCACCAGGATACATTTTGTTAAGCCAAGTGTAGGAATGTTTACCCCCTATATACTTGTAAAATATTTTGGGACGTTGTTTATAGCTTCAGCCAGCTCCAAATCTAACCATTCAATAGTTTATTGAAGTCTTCACCTAGCTACATATTTAGCTTGAAATCTACAATCATAAAGAGGTACTTATTATTAAATCTTGTTCTAGATTATTACTAATTTTTAGAAATGAGATGGATTTATTTGAGAGTAGAACTCTTGACCAAGCATTCCTTCTTTCCCTATATCTTGAAATAAAAATTGATAATGTCATCCTTCCATACAACCTCGTATCCCTCAACCACATCCCACATCAACCCCACCTCCTCCATCCTCAACTCTACCTCTAATGTGTTATCCTTTCCCTCTCATCCTAGTCATTGGTGTTCCTATCACAAGTCACAAACACATTCTACTGCCAAGTGTAGCACTCTCCAATGCCAAGGTGACACCAAAACCCTCGTTACCAATGAATAACCTAGTCCTGTTACAAACTCCCTTACCTCTACTCGACAATATATAGCTCCGGAGCTCATTTCACTAGACAACCCTACCTATATAAATCCTTCACCACTTCTCATGTCTAGGGATCCATTCTATCTCACTGATGAGCTCCTCTTTCTACATAATTGTCAAATCAAAGATCAGTAGGATACCCTAATTATTGATAATGAAAGACAAAAGAACCTCGTATACCTTAAGTTCGTTAAATGACTGCAAGTACCCACTACCCTACACCCCTAATCTTAACACCTGGATTGGGTAAACAGAGATGACCCTTGCTAGCTAATTAATCAATGACATAGTGTTACCTTTGTCATTTGTTCTTTCTGTGACACTATCCATTGTGATGTTTTCTCTCTTGATTTCTTGAACATGTTATTGGGAATTCTCTACAAACGTCAATTCCAAGCCTTGAGGTGTATTACTTTGAATCTCTTCAAGGATGGTAAGATCTATGAACTTGAGTCTGCTACCATTTCCATGCCCCTTCTTATCTCTACGATTGACATTTTTTATTAGGTTATCTTACATAAATGTATATCCTTATCCATCATCCACTTGGTCGAACCTAATACTGATACATAGTCCCCTTCCTCTAATATGTTGGCAATGATCAATGAGTTTGCTAGTGTTTTACTCCCACTACTAGGTTGCCTCCTACATGCAGTATTGAGCACTCTATTAACTCAATTCCTAATGCCATTCTCCCTAACTCTCCTTCCTATCATTTATCCCCCCTCGAGGCCATCAAGGTTGAAATCCAACTCAAATCTCTACCTGACTCTGGCCACATCTAGCTTAGATCATCTTTGTGTGGTTCCCCCACCTTCATTATCCCTAAGAAGGAACACTAGAAATGGTGCTTGGTCATTGATTATAGGGCTCTCAATAAATTCATCATCAATAACTGTTGTCCCTTACCTAAGATTAATGCTTTGTTAGACCACCTTTAAGGTGCCTAATTTTTCACCAAATTGAACTTGACTTTTGGCTATTATTAGGATTGCATGGATTTTTGAGACAATGCCTGGAAAAGCACTTTTAAAACCAAATTTGGGCTATTTGAATGGCTAAGGATTCCTTTTGGCCTCACCAACACCTCTTCACATTTCAAAGACTTATTAGTGATATATTTTGGTCACACCTATGACATTTTGTAGTCATATATCTTGATGATATTCTTATTTTTAGTTGCATATGGGTTGAGCGCTTGTAGCATGTTTATCTAGTGCTAGAATTGTTCCATAAGCATAAGTTCTAGTCAAAAGGATGAGATATTTTTTGGCCAAACCTTTTTGTAGTATCTTGGGTTTATCATTGATCAAGAACATATCCATGTTGATCCAGTAAAAGTGCAAGTTCTAGCCACATGGCTCACCCTTCCACAACAAACAATTTGAAGATTTTTTTGGGTGGTCTTGATTTTATCGATGTTTCATCACCAACTTCTCCCACGTTGCATGCCCCTTGTATCAACTATCTAATCACTAGGTTTTCACATGGAATGTAGGTGCTAAAGAGAGATCTCAAAAGCTATGCGCTTCCCTATTCTCAATTCCAGTTTTTCATTTACTTGATTTACATTATCCCTTATAAGAGGAGATGGATAATTCTCATTATGTGATTGGTGTTGTACTTAAACATGGAGGTAACCTCATTTCATATCGCTTCGAGATATTGTCAAGTGATATAATAAATTATACCAATTATGATAAGGAATTGTATGCACCAGTGCAATCCTTGAAGCATTGGTGTCACTATCTTTTAGGTAACTAGACTATTTTGCACATTGATCATCATCCTTTGATATTTCTCAATCTCAATATAAGATGTAGGAACAGACCATCTCAAATGGCCCTCATATATCTGACAATTTCACTTGGTCATTCACTATAAAAAGGGTAGTTCCAGTAAAGTGGTTCATATGCTTATTCATCCCCTATGCTAGTGCTTAATATTTTTGTAGTTTGTTGTGCACCCTTTGAATCCTAGAAACCTCTCTATGCTACATATCCCATTTTTGGTCCCATATAGTAGGTCATTCATTATCCTACATAAATCAACCAGATTCCATTCCTTGACTATTATGTTCATGATGATTTGTTGTATAAACTCAACTAGCTATTTTTTCCCAACACACCTAATCAATTAGTCCTCATTCGAGAAGTTTGCACCTCTTTGTATTGCAAACACTTTGACACTATGAAGACTCTGAAACACTTACAATGTTACTTTTTCTAGACAACTATGAAACATCAAGTCAAATCATTCATTCGTGCTTGTCCCCTTTGCAACACTAGCAAGCCTACCGATTTCAAACAAGAGCTCTACAAGCCTTTACCTATTCCCTCCCATCCTTGGGAATCATTATTTATGGATTTTTTGAGTGGGTTGTTGATAAACTTCTACAAACATGATTGCATAGTTCTTGTGGTTTGTCATTTTTCCAAGATGGCCCTTTTTTTCCCTACACAAAGACTACTTTAGCCACCCAAACAACATATTTACTTTTTAGGTGTTTTTGGTCCTAGTTTTGGTAACCTCTTAATATTATTTCTAATCGTGATATGTTTTTTGAGAACAACCTCGAAAATGTTGTGGAAATTGTTAGGTTACCAATTTAATTTCTCTACCACTTTTCACCCTCGAATCAATGGCCAAACCAAGGCAATGATTTGTCACCCTGTTCATGCCCCTTGCATGCACTATACTTGCAATAAACAATGGGGCACCTATCTACATGTCCTATATCATAACTACAATATGTATATCAATCATTCTACTAGTTTTTCATCCTTTGAGACATGATATGGTTATCAACCTCTTGCCCCATATGAACAACCTATCACTCTCTAGTCTCCCTCCTCTTCCCACCAACTAAAGAAGCAACATAACACCTCCTCTTTTGTGTAGAAAGTTGGCCTAAATTCATGAGTAGGTAACCACAACACTCCAAGCATCCCATACACATTATTATGATTTTTAGGATCACCATTGAGTTCTCGTGCACTTTTAGGTTGGGGACCATGTTTGGTTACATTGAGAAAAATAATTTTTTTAAAAGCCAACACCATCATAAGTTGATGCCTCTCTGATATGCACCATATACTATTATCTAACAAATCAATGATAATTATTATCATTTATATTTTCCTTCCCATATTGATATTCATAATTTGATCAAGACGAGTAACTTGAAACTCTATGAACCTCCCTTGTTGGAAGAAGAAGTTTGACTCACTCATCCTACATGGATTATTCTGTATTTCCAATAGCCACTTGTTGAAGATACATTATTGGATATTTTCACTCACTCAACTAGGCACATTCAACATCACACCTATCTTGTTGGGTTTCAAGGATAGTTGCCAACTTAGGTCAAGTGGGTTTTCCATTTTGTTTTCCAAGCTTCTTTCCCTCATATGGTTGAGAAAATGGTTGGATTTGCTATACCATAAAGATGGCCATCCTAAGGAGTGTGTTTCTCCATAACATTAATTACTGTCCAACTTATCAAAGGGAACATATCCCTAGGTTCCTTAATTAGTTAATATATTTAAATAAGACATATAGAGTTGTGCTCCAATCAATGTGCTAGTTATTTTTGAATTCATCAATGTAAACCTCTATAAGAGGATTTTTGCCAACATAATGAAAAAAAATAAGTTTTGGGTTTTCTCTCTTCAATCTCTTTTCTCTTCTCTACATAATTTATTTTAGCAAGTTGTGATTTACATAAATCTTCTCATACATCATTAATTACTTATGAATATGGTCTTCTTTATTTTTGAGAAGTGCACTAATGGGATTGGCTCTGAATTGCTTTACTAGATGGGTTACTGTTGATGATCATATTGGTCAAGATCTCAACAACAACCTTACGAGGATATAAATCCCCCTGCATTTTTAAAGAGGTGGTACTCCTCTATGTTTGCTTGAAAGATATATTTGATTTTATTGGATTGGGCTTTCAAATGGTAGAATTCTAAACAACAAGCTCCAAATCTTTATTGCTTTAGTTTGTATATGAAATGATTCTTGATAACCATATTTCTCCTTGAGTGCAACATTTGTTTGGAAATGGACCAAGCAACTTCTAAACAATAGAAAGATAAGGGAAGTCTTTAATATCAAAATAAATATGTGTTCAACTTCATTATAACATTCCTCTGAAACACATGCAAGAAAAAGATGAAACCATATTTTCTCATAAGAAAAAGAATGAAATGGTGTTGATCATATCATAGAACTTTAAATGAGTATTGCATTTGAAACTGAAAATAATTTGATGAGCATACTCCAAAAATCTCATACTTGAAGATCTCAAAGTCTGAGAAATCATTAAAGTTATGCTCCAAAATATTTCTCTGGGGAGTTCAATACATAAAAGATATTTCACATTATAAAACATTTCAGTAAACTGATTGACTAGTGCTTAGAAATAAAGCCTGCCAAACACAAGAACTAAACCTCCATAAATCAATTAGACAACCCTCACTTACATTACCAACCTTATATATAGTTGTAAAATACTCCTATTGATATTTTAGGAAGAGACTTGGAAGAATCAAGGAATAATGCTCAAAAACTCAACCTTATGCTCAATATAGAAATACAAACATAAGGCCAAAAATAATGTAGAAAAAGAAAGAAGAAAATGGAGATCTGTATTTGTTGATGAGAGACTTAGTTGCACACTAAAAGATGAAAAATGCTATATTGATGATGTGAATGGTGTTCTCCTTCTTTTAAATATGCTCCTAATGTTTCTTTGAAATGTGTTGCCCTAGTAGTTAGGGTTTCTATTCTTCTAGAAGTTCCCATGTGCTTCCTTTTTTTGGAATAAAGAGTAAATCATTTTAATTAATTTTTGATTAAATGCTTATTAATGAATTTAGGTCATTGAAATTCATGCCTCCAAGTGGGAACCACTTCGTCCTTTTATAAAATTATTTAATAAACTTTTATTTCCAAAATTTAAAGGTGGACTATATTTTAATTTTTGGGTCATTATAAATAACTTTTCAACCATGGAAACCATTCTAGATGGACTATATTTTAATTTTTTGGTCATTATAAATGACTTTTCAACCATGGAAACCATTCTATGAATAATCTTCATATTTCCAACGAGTCCTCTTGAGAGAAATTTGGAAGTCCGGATTTCAACTTATAGACTTAGGAAGTTGAGGTTTCAAACAGATTTCCAAGCAAATCATGAAAACAAAGTTGACTATTCTTTTAATTTATGGAAAACTTTATGGACAAATTCAACCATTGAAACCTATTTTTAATTTCTGGAAAACTTTATGGACAAATTCAACCATTGAAACCTATCACATTGTCTTCCTTGTCAAATTATATTTTCAACGAGGTATCATTTTCCCAAAACCGACGTCTAGATCATGAGTTATGAGCTCCGCAAGATCGTTTCTCAATAATAGTCGATCTGGTTGGTGGATCAACCTTAACCCTTGATTTAATTCAACACACCTATTTAAGTCCCACATGCATTATGGTGGGTGAAGCATTGGTGTTTATATTGAAAATCCTTCCTTATCATTCATGTGAAACAAAAGAGCTTATGGAAGGCTTAGTCACTGCCCATTCATCGCCCAAACATTCTCCATGTGTATCAATGTAATTGGTTTCCACGTGTCTTAGTATCATTAGTTAAATCTTGAATAGTAAATATGTTAAGTAAGGGAGAGAAGGGAGAATATGACGAGAGGGGAGAGCAGTTGAGTATGGCGGGGTCACAGTGTAGGAGGGATGGAGGGAGTGGAATGTGCGGGGTAAGAGGGGGATGGTGGGTGTGGAGTAAGGAAGGGGGATTGGAGTGTGGCAGATCATACTTCAATTGCAGCTCATGCTTGGTTGGGGATGTCGTGATCCAAGGCCAAGGTTCTAATACAATTTATTTTTCTGTATATATATGATGGATTAGAATTTGTAGATAAACTATTTGTTTTAGAGTTAAAAGGTTGGTAGATATTTGTTTTAAAGTTAATAAACTATTGAAGTAACTGTACAAAGTCATATCTGCAAATTCTAGAGTTAAAAGGTTGGTAGATATTTGTTTTAGAGTTAATAAACTATTGAAGTAACTGTACAAAGTCATATCTGCAAATTCTAGAGTTAAAAGGTTGGTAGATATTTGTTTTAGAGTTAATAAACTATTGAAGTAACTGTACAAAGCCATATCTGCAAATTCTCTCAGAGAGTAACAGGGAGTTTCATAGACTAAAAAATTCTTAATGAATAGAGCCCATAGTTTATTATAACATGTTTTAGATTCTAGATCAAAGACTCGCAATCGATCAAACACGCATATATACAGACGAATAAACTCGTAAAAGCTGAAGCAATGTTACATAAAGAGAAGACAATGTCCGGTCGTACCATCATCCAAGTTGCAAACCAAGAGGTTTTGAAAATGTGGGTTTTGTTTAAACATTAAGGTTTTAAGGTTTTGGCAGTCTAATATATTAGATATTAGTTTTGGGATTGATTGGTTAGAGTAAGTCATTAATTGATTGTTTATATTCATGAATATTAGTGGTAACTGATTAATAAATTTTATGATTTGAACAATTCATTTAACACTCATTGCGTTCAGTAAGAGTCACAGGAATGAAGAAGTGGGATTGATGCTATGCTATTCATTTCATTGGTTTCAATCCCACTTCTTCAGAATAAGCATCACATGATGCAATGAATATTAAATAAATTATTCAAATCATAAAAATTATTGAACTCATAAATATATAAGTCATAGATTAATTACTTACTTTATACAAAAATAATATATATCAATTTGTTTACCACTACAAATCAATTTTTGAAAAAAAAAAACAATTTTTGAAAAAAAGCATTTATGAATTGATTGTACATCAAAATGAATTTTATCGGAAAAAAAAAATCATTTTTACCTCTGTAAGCCTCTCTCTATGCCTTGTAGTTTCTTTTAGCGCGTAGATGCTGAGTAGAGAAAAAAAAATCAGGGTCTTTTGAGCTTGTCTGTATCAGGTATGGAATTTTTTTCCATTTAAATCGGTAAATAAGACGCGATATGTAACAATCTGCCTCAAAAATGTTATTCAATTATTTTTATACAAATTAGTGGAAAAATGCATTGTACATAATCTTCATCTTTTACTCGCGATACTAAATAAATGCCCCATCATTTTCGTCCGCCTTCTACAAAATCTTCTTTCTTACTACCAACCAATGTGCTGGTAACAAGGCCCAGAAGTTGCCAGAGAGGCCCAAACGCAGAAGGGATTCCCCACCAGACTGGAGTGTGACTTGAAAGAGAAAATAAAATCGAGCAGGTGTTCCATGTATGTGTTTTAATTATGTGCTGTCGAATCAATAATACGACGGCTGTTAACCAAAGTATTGTACAAGTGTAAGACGAATACCGCTGTCAGCCAAAGATAGCGTCTTTATGAGACTTCTACGGATGTTGGGCAAAACACGGTATGAGTGGCTGTAGCATAATTGACAGTTTTAGCATATTTTCTTTTCGAATTTTTCGTCGAGAAGCAGGTTAAAAAGCATATTCTTCGTACAGTTTTAGCATTCACTGGAGCCAAAGCAATGGTACGGCCTAAATCTTATTCATACACGATCATATACAACATTTAATATTTTAAATATTCTACCTACTAGTGAGAGTTATCGATGGTTATTGATAGAGAAATCTAAACGTTTTATTTTTTAAAGTTTTTTGGTAATTTTTTTAGTTTGATTTTGCTCGAAATTTGGTGAGGAATGGTTAGATCTATAGATTTGAGTGGTTAAATTTGTATAATCCAAGTGTCTCAGGAGTTGTTCAGCACGACTGAATCCATTTATACATCAAAAAATGCAATTTAAATAACATAAAATAATGATTTTATCCAGATTTACATCGCCAAAAAACCCAAAAGATAAAACTTTTAACCAAAACCCTTATAGATTCCTCTTCATAAGAAGACAGATTCTACCAATAAGTTTTGGACCCTTATATACACCAGTAATATACTTCCCAGAAACTGCCTATCTTAATCCTTACATATGTACTTTTCTTCTAGTTGTGAGCTACAATAAAATCCAAGTATTGTTTAGTTGTGAGCTACAATAAAATCCAAGTATTGTTTATTGTTCTTCTCAAGAGTTTTCATCTACTGTCCTCCAATTATGTCTTTGATAATTTCATCTCCTCCTCTATTGCTATATTCCAATTATCTCTTTGATTACCATCCAGGGCTTCCCTCCAATTATGTCCTTGATTACCATCCAAGGCTTCCTCTTCCTTTTTCCATCAAACCAAGACAAAAGTAGTGAAAATTCTTTTCAACCAAACTAAAACAAAAAAGTAGTGAAAATCCTGATAAGAATACCAATACTTGTTTAACCTTCTTCTTTTAAGAAAGGCTCCTCCTTCGTCATTGATCATATTGATTAACACAAGTTTGATTTTCATCATGTTGTAGTGAGATTTTTGGTGCCACTAGTTTTTTCACATGTTTGTCTAGACATTGACATGTTTTTCATTGATTTTCTTAATTGATTTCTTACATATATCTGGAAATTGACATGTTTTTCATTGATTTTCTTAATTGATTTTTTACATAAATCTGATGTCTATTGACATGTGTTTTATTGATTTTCTTAATTGATTTCTTACATTAATTTGATGATGATTTAGGGTATTTTTTTAGGAGCTATTTTTTTCCAATTGACTATTTTAATTTGCTAATTAATCTATATTTTAGAGGGAATTTATATCTTATATCTCTTAATTTCACCTATATACTTCAAAAAAAAAATCTACATTTAACAAACTTTAAATCCATTTTTTTCATATTTTCCTTTAAACTCATGCATTTCCCACACCAAATACCTTTACACATACAAACACCCTCAAATGTCCAACATAAAGCTTGCCTGCACTATATACCTAAACCTTAGTTTTGTCCCCCAAAATATAAGAGAGAAACCTATTTAATAGATAACTAGTTATTGGAATTTCCTTTGCCCAAAGCCCCTCATTGATATTTGTATAGGTCATCATGCTCCTTGCTCTACTTGCAGAGTTTCACCGATGCAATCTTGCTCATGAGGATTGTATGGAGTGCTTTTCCATATTTCAATGCCATGCCTTTGGAATGTAAGCTCTACTTACAGACTTTCACCGATACGATTTTGATCATGAGGATTGTATGGAGTGCTTTTCCATCTTGCAATGCCATGTCTGTGGAATGTATTTTATTTTAATGGAGTGTGTTTTCACTTGGAAGTAATGGAGATGTTAGCTAGTTGTTAGCACCAGTAATAAGCGCAGGTTGTAAGCGCCAGTTAGAAGAGTCAGTTCTTAGTTAAGAGTCAATTGTCTAGTTGTCTTTTGGTTTGCATGTAGCCGACTCGGGAGAGTCTTTTCCTATATAAACATGTAATCCGTCTTCGTTGAATATCAAGAAGTGAGTGTTGCCTCACCGTGTTTGTTTGCCTCGTATATTTTATCTTGGTATCAGCGCCACGAGGAGAAGGTGCGAAAATCCTTGAAGTTCACAGGTCCCTCCTCTGGTAGGGTGCGGGGGAATACTACTCAAACTTTCCCGCATGGAGCGACGGAAAAATTCCCGCAGGCGGTCCATTCGTGAGGTGCGAATAGCTTGCAGCCAGAGTAAGCGTGGGGTGTGGGCATCTCGCAGGCAACGGATGCGTGAGGTGCGAGAACTCCAAATAGTCCGCAGTCCAATAAATCGTGAGGAAAATCTGTGGATTAATTTGCGTGGATTAATTTGGTGTATCCTATTTGCTTTGGTGGATTGATTTGCTGCGTGAGAAAGAAGATCCGTGAGTTGCATGCGTGGAGCCGACGGGAGAGAGACGCGCTTGCAATATTTTGGTGTGGTGAGCGTGGATTAATTTGTTTGCAGTCAAAGTGGAGTTTGAATAGTGAAGTTTGAATGCATGCGTGGAGAAGTGAAAATTGCATGAGTGTTTTATTAATGGGATACGTTATTTTTTATTAGATGGATATTTTAAAAACGTGAGGTAAAAGTGGATAAAAGTGGATTGTTATTCATTTTTTCTTTTTTTTTATTATTAAAGTGAGTACATGCATGTGTATTGAGAGGTGAAGTTTATTAAAGTGGAGGTTTATTAAAGTGGATTATTAAAAGGATTGAAGTTTATTAAAGTTTTTTAAGAAGGGAGTTATAAGTTTTTAAAAAGTGGAGATTTTTGGATAATAAGTTGCATGCATGCATGATTTAAAGTTGACAGTAGAAATATAGTTGGATCGGTGGTATCCGAAGGCAGAGCGACACAACGTTGCATATCCTTGGTGATTTTCTTGCAGAGACTAAATTGCAGCAATGACGAATCCGCTGGCAGAGACCTACCTCAACGAAGCCAACAAGTTAGATGGCTCGAACTTCATTAACTGGAAATTCAAGATGCAGACGCTCATGGAGGGCTATGGTGTCTGGAACATTGTGAATGGAACCGAACTGAAACCTGTTGCGACTGCAGGTGCGATAACAGCAGGAGGTGCGACAACAGTGGTAGGAGGTGCGACAGCAGCACAGATCCAAGACTGGGAGAAGCGCGAAAACAAGGCAAAGGTATTGTTGCGCATGTCCGTTAAAGATAACATAATTCCACATATTAGAGACGCTACCACT
>ML778993.1:424889-450412 GCA_009831015.1 Picea engelmannii
CCTGGAGCCTGGATGCACAAGTCAAACCTAATTGAAGACTGCTGCTCCTTCCTCCACTCCCTTCCCAATGGAATAAGGTAACTAGGGAGCAATCTCTTTTCAGCCCAAAAAAAAAAAAAAATTGTCCTCTTTTCTGGTAAAAAATTGGGTCTGAATTTAGCTAGGTTTTTAGGGTAGCTTGTGTTTGATATAGATGAAAATTTCATATATTTCAAAACCTTATTTCAAGAGTTTTGTCCTATTTTAAACCAACTCAAATGCTCAAAAAATCGATAAAACTTCTAGATCGACCAAAAATTCAAAACTACATCACCTAAAAACGCCCCAAAAATATAACTCAGAAAAAAAAAAAAATTGCTACCCAGTTAACCCACGAATTCGAATGCAATCCCTTTCAACCAAACTTCAACTCTCAACGGTTGTCTTATCCAACTGTTTCTCAACTGTTTTATTACCACCGTTGGGTGTAGACTTTGGAGGTAAGACTTGAAATGTAACCAACATAATTGAATATGTCAACAATGTATTCTTTTTTCATTGTCGCTGAGGCGTTGATCCAGTTATTGTGGGCGGTTTTTCAAACGATTCGCAGAGAAAGTAACAGGGGATTGGGACGTTGGCCCGTGCCCTTTCGATACAGAGGACGTTCATTAATATTCAGCCTGGCGCACCTTACTGGCAAACAGCGGGGAGTAGAGAAAGATCCAAGTTCAGGGGACATGACAACAGAAAAGTGCTTTGCCAGCCTTTGACTGTCTTTCTAACATTCTTATACAGCTCTGGCCATTCCTAAAAAGTTTTGGGGTTTTCCTTTTTACCTGCTTCATTTGCAGTACATAATTTTCATCTGAAATGATTACCAGTTTTTCAAATTGTTGAACGGAAGGGATCTCATACACTTTCAAAAACATGGTAAACATGGTATTGTATGGTGTTCAAATTAACTTACAATATTAAAATTAGAATTTAATAGATTTGATGATTACAATTTAAGTGGGTTTAATGATTAAGAACATGTATTTCCTTCTAAAAAAATCACAAATTTAAATCCAGAAAAAATAAGATATATATACTTTCAATTAAATTGCTGAAAAAAAAAAATCTACTACACCTTAAAAAAACATGACATTGACATTACAAGATGAAAACATACTCCATTAAAATAAAATACATTCCAGAGACATGGCATTGCAAGATGGAAAAGCACTCAATACAATCCTCATGATCAAAATCGTATTGGTGAAAGTCTGTAATTCCAAAGGCATGGCATTGCAAGATGGAAAAGCACTCCATACAATCCTCATGATCAAGATCGCATCGGTGAAAGTCTGCAAGTAGAGCAAGGAGCATGATGACCTATACAAATATCAATGAAGGGCTTTGGGCAAAGGAAATTCCAATAACGAGTTATCTATTAAATAGGTTTCTCTCTTATATTTTGGGGGACAAAACTAAGGTTAACTAGTTATCTATTAAATAGGTTTCTCTTATATTTTGGGGGACAAAACTAAGGTTTAGGTATATAGTTCAGGCAAGCTTTATGTTGGACATTTGAGGGTGTTTGTATGTGTAAAGGTATTTGGTGTGGGAAATGCATGAGTTTAAAGAAAAATATGAAAAAAAATGGATTTAAAGTCTCTTAAATGTAAATTTTTTTTTTAAGTATATAGATGAAGTTAAGAGATATAAGATACTCTTTAAAATATAGATCAATTAGCAAATTAAAATAGTCAATTAGATTCGCTCTTAAAAAAATACTCTATATCACCATCAGATTTATGTAAGAAATCAATTAAGAAAATCAATGAAAAACATGTCAATGTCTAGACATCAGATTTATGTAAGAAATCAATTAAAAAAATCAATGAAAAACATGTCAATGTCTAGACAAACATGTGCAAAAACTAGTGGCACCAAAAATCTCACTACAACATGATGAAAATCAAACTTGTGTTAATCAATATGATCAATGACAAAGGAGGAGCCTTTTTTAAAAGAAGAAGGTTAAACAAGTATGGGTATTCTTATTAGGATTTTCACTATTTTTGTGTTTTAGTTTGGTTGAAAAGAATTTTCACTATTTTTGTTTTAGTTTGATTGAAAAGGAAGAGGAAGCCCTTAATGGTAATCAAAGATATAATTGGAAGATAACAATAAAGGAGGAGATGAAATTACCAAACACATGATTGGAGGATAGGAGATGAAAACTCTTGAGAAGAACAATAAACAATACTTGGATTTTATTATAGCTCACAACTAGAAGAAAAGTATATATGTAAGGATTAAGATAGGAAGTTTCTGGGAAGTATATTACGGGTGCATATAAGGGTCCAAGATTTATTGGTAGAATCTGTCTCCTTATGAAGAGGAATCTATAAGGGCATTGGTTAAAAGTTTTATCTTTTAGGTTTTTTTGACCGAAATTCAGTGATATAAATACAAAATCACTATTTTTTATTGTTTAAATGGTATAATTTTTATTGTTTAAATTGCATTTTTGGATGTATAAATGGATTCAGTGGTGCTAAACAACCCCTGAAACACTTGGATTATACAAACTTAACCACTCAAATCTACAGATCTAACTATTCCTCACCAAATTTCGAGAAAAATCAAACTAAAAAAAGTTGCCAAAACACTCTCAATTAGATTACTCTATCAATAACTATCACTAATCTAATTATTCCTCACCAAATTTCGAGCAAAATCAAACTAAAAAAAATTGCCACCACACTCTCAATTAGATTACTCTATCAATAACTATCACTAGTAGGTAGAATATTTAAAATATTAAATGTTGTATATGATCGTGTATGAATAAGATTTAGACCGTAGCATTGCTTTGGCTCCAGTGAATGCTAAAACTGTACGAAGAATATGCTTTGTGTCAATTATGCTACAGCCACTCATACCGTTTTTTGCCCAACATCCGTAGAAGTCTCATAAAGACGCTATCTTTGGCTGACAGCGGTATTCGTCTTACACTGGTACAATACTTTGGCTAACAGCCGTCGTATTATTGATTCGACTGCACATAATTAAAACACATATACGGAACACCTGCTCGATTTTATTTTCTCTGTCAAGTCACACTCCAGTCTGGTGGGGAATCCCTTCTGCGTTTGGGCCTCTGTGGCAACTTCTGGGCCTTGTTACCAGCACATTGGTAGGTAGTAAGAAAGAAGATTTTGTAGAAGGCGGACGAAAATGATGGGGAATTTATTTAGTATCGCGAGTAAAAGATGAAGATTATGTACAATGCATTTTTCCACTAATTTGTATAAAAATAATTGAATAACATTTTTGAGGCAGATTGTTACATATCGCGTCTTATTTACCGATTTAAATGGAAAAAAATTCCATACCTGATACAGACAAGCTCAAAAAATTAATGACCAAAAAATTAAAATATAATCCACCTAGAATGATTTCCATGGTTGAAAAGTCATTTATAATGACCCAAAAATTAAAATATATTCCACCTTTAAATTTTGGAAATAAAAGTTTATTAAATAATTTTATAAAAGGATGAAGTGGGTCCCACTTGGAGGCATGAATTACAATGACCTAAATTTATTAATAAATATTTAATCAAAAATTAATTAAAATGATTTACTCTTTATTTAAAAAAAGGAAGTACATGGAAACTTATAGAAGAATAGAAACCCTAACTACCAGGGCAAAGCATTTCAAAGAAACATTATGAGCATATTTAAAAGAAGGAGAACACCATTCAGATCATCAATATAGCAAATTTCATCTTTTAGTATGCAACTAAGTCTTTCATCAACAAATACAGATCTCAATTTTCTTCCTTCTTCTACATGATTCCCGGCCATCTGTTTGTATTTCTAAATTGAGCACAAGGTTGAGTTTTTGAGTATTATTCCTTGATTCTTCCAAGTCTCTTCCTAAAATATCAATAGGAGTATTTTACAACTATATATATGGTTGGTAATGTAAGTGAGGGTTGTCTAATTAATTTATGGAGTTTTAGTTCTTGCGTTTGAGAGGCTTTATTTCTAAGCACTAGTCAATCAGTTTACTGAAATGTTTTATAATGTGAAATATCTTTTATGTATTGAACTCCCTAGAGAAATATTTTGGAGCATAACTTTAATGATTTCTCAGATTTTGAGATCTTCAAGTATGAAATTTTTGGAGTATGCTCATCAAATTCTTTTTCAGTTTCAAATGCAATATTCATTTAAAGTTCTCTGATGTGATCAACACCATTTCATTCTTTTTCTTATGAGAAAATATGGTTGCATCTTTTTCTTGCATGTGTTTCAGAGGAATGTTTTTTTTTTGTGTTTGTTAATTTGTGCAGGACCTGCGATTAACCCGTGGCTTGAGAAACCGCGACTCAGGGGCATCTAAGCCGTCAAAATCACCCGGGGATCGCACCCGGCCTGAGCCACACCATTCAGAGGAATGTTATAATGAAGTTGAAGACATATTTATTTTGATATTAAAGACTTTCCTTATCTTTCTATTGTTTAAAAGCTGCTTGGTCCATTTCCAAACAAATGTTGCACTTAAGGAGAAATATGGTTATCAAGAATCATTTCATATACAAACTAAAGCAATAAAGATTTGGAGCTTGTTGTTTAGAATTCTCCCATTTGGAAGCCCAATCCAATAAAATCAGATATATCTTTCAAACAAACATAGAGGAGTACCACCTCTTTAAAAATGCAGGGGGATTTATATCCTCGTAAGGTTGTTGTTGAGATCTTGACCAATATGAACATCAACAGTAACCCATCTAGTAAAGCAATTCAGAGCCAATCCCATTAGTGCACTTCAAAAAAATGAAGAAGACCATATTCATAAGTAATCAATGATGTATGAGAAGTGTTATGTAAATCACAACTTGCTAAAAGAAATTATGTAGAGAAGAGAAAAGAGATTGAAGAGAGAAAACCCAAAACTTATTTTTTTTCATTATGTTGGCAAAAATCCTCTTATAGAGGTTTACATTGATGAATTCAAAAATAACTAGCACATTGATTGGAGCACAACTCTATATGTCTTATTTAAATATATTAACTAATTAAGGAACCTAGGGATATGTTCCCTTTGATAAGTTGGACAGTAATTAATGTTATGGAGAAACACACTCCTTAGGATGGCCATCTTTATGGTATAGCAAATCCAACCATTTTCTCAACCATATGAGGGAAAGAAGCTTGGAAAACAAAATGGAAAACCCACTTGACCTAAGTTGGCAACTATCCTTGAAACCCAACAAGATAGGTGTGATGTTGAATGTGCCTAGTTGAGTGAGTGAAAATATCCAATAATGTATCTTCAACAAGTGGCTATTGGAAATACAGAATAATCCATGTAGGATGAGTGAGTCAAACTTCTTCTTCCAACAAGGGAGGTTCATAGAGTTTCAAGTTACTCGTCTTGATCAAATTATGAATATCAATATGGGAAGGAAAATATAAATGATAATAATTATCATTGATTTGTTAGATAATAGTATATGGTGCATATCAGAGAGGCATCAACTTATGATGGTGTTGGCTTTTAAAAAAATTATTTTTCTCAATGTAACCAAACATGGTCCCCAACCTAAAAGTGCACGAGAACTCAATGGTGATCCTAAAAATCATAATAATGTGTATGGGATGCTTGGAGTGTTGTGGTTACCTACTCATGAATTTAGGCCAACTTTCTACACAAAAGAGGAGGTGTTATGTTGCTTCTTTAGTTGGTGGGAAGAGGAGGGAGACTAGAGAGTGATAGGTTGTTCATATGGGGCAAGAGGTTGATAACCATATCATGTCTCAAAGGATGAAAAACTAGTAGAATGATTGATATACATATTGTAGTTATGATATAGGACATGTAGATAGGTGCCCCATTGTTTATTGCAAGTATAGTGCATGCAAGGGGCATGAACAGGGTGACAAATCATTGCCTTGGTTTGGCCATTGATTCGAGGGTGAAAAGTGGTAGAGAAATTAAATTGGTAACCTAACAATTTCCACAACATTTTCGAGGTTGTTCTCAAAAAACATATCACGATTAGAAATAATATTAAGAGGTTACCAAAACTAGGACCAAAAACACCTAAAAAGTAAATATGTTGTTTGGGTGGCTAAAGTAGTCTTTGTGTAGGGAAAAAAAGGGCCATCTTGGAAAAATGACAAACCACAAGAACTATGCAATCATGTTTGTAGAAGTTTATCAACAACCCACTCAAAAAATCCATAAATAATGATTCCCAAGGATGGGAGGGAATAGGTAAAGGCTTGTAGAGCTCTTGTTTGAAATCGGTAGGCTTGCTAGTGTTGCAAAGGGGACAAGCACGAATGAATGATTTGACTTGATGTTTCATAGTTGTCTAGAAAAAGTAACATTGTAAGTGTTTCAGAGTCTTCATAGTGTCAAAGTGTTTGCAATACAAAGAGGTGCAAACTTCTCGAATGAGGACTAATTGATTAGGTGTGTTGGGAAAAAATAGCTAGTTGAGTTTATACAACAAATCATCATGAACATAATAGTCAAGGAATGGAATCTGGTTGATTTATGTAGGATAATGAATGACCTACTATATGGGACCAAAAATGGGATATGTAGCATAGAGAGGTTTCTAGGATTCAAAGGGTGCACAACAAACTACAAAAATATTAAGCACTAGCATAGGGGATGAATAAGCATATGAACCACTTTACTGGAACTACCCTTTTTATAGTGAATGACCAAGTGAAATTGTCAGATATATGAGGGCCATTTGAGATGGTCTGTTCCTACATCTTATATTGAGATTGAGAAATATCAAAGGATGATGATCAATGTGCAAAATAGTCTAGTTACCTAAAAGATAGTGACACCAATGCTTCAAGGATTGCACTGGTGCATACAATTCCTTATCATAATTGGTATAATTTATTATATCACTTGACAATATCTCGAAGCGATATGAAATGAGGTTACCTCCATGTTTAAGTACAACACCAATCACATAATGAGAATTATCCATCTCCTCTTATAAGGGATAATGTAAATCAAGTAAATGAAAAACTGGAATTGAGAATAGGGAAGCGCATAGCTTTTGAGATCTCTCTTTAGCACCTACATTCCATGTGAAAACCTAGTGATTAGATAGTTGATACAAGGGGCATGCAACGTGGGAGAAGTTGGTGATGAAACATCGATAAAATCAAGACCACCCAAAAAAATCTTCAAATTGTTTGTTGTGGAAGGGTGAGCCATGTGGCTAGAACTTGCACTTTTACTGGATCAACATGGATATGTTCTTGATCAATGATAAACCCAAGATACTACAAAAAGGTTTGGCCAAAAAATATCTCATCCTTTTGACTAGAACTTATGCTTATGGAACAATTCTAGCACTAGATAAACATGCTACAAGCGCTCAACCCATATGCAACTAAAAATAAGAATATCATCAAGATATATGACTACAAAATGTCATAGGTGTGACCAAAATATATCACTAATAAGTCTTTGAAATGTGAAGAGGTGTTGGTGAGGCCAAAAGGAATCCTTAGCCATTCAAATAGCCCAAATTTGGTTTTAAAAGTGCTTTTCCAGGCATTGTCTCAAAAATCCATGCAATCCTAATAATAGCCAAAAGTCAAGTTCAATTTGGTGAAAAATTAGGCACCTTAAAGGTGGTCTAACAAAGCATTAATCTTAGGTAAGGGACAACAGTTATTGATGATGAATTTATTGAGAGCCCTATAATCAATGACCAAGCACCATTTCTAGTGTTCCTTCTTAGGGATAATGAAGGTGGGGGAACCACACAAAGATGATCTAAGCTAGATGTGGCCAGAGTCAGGTAGAGATTTGAGTTGGATTTCAACCTTGATGGCCTCGAGGGGGGATAAATGATAGGAAGGAGAGTTAGGGAGAATGGCATTAGGAATTGAGTTAATAGAGTGCTCAATACTGCATGTAGGAGGCAACCTAGTAGTGGGAGTAAAACACTAGCAAACTCATTGATCATTGCCAACATATTAGAGGAAGGGGACTATGTATCAGTATTAGGTTCGACCAAGTGGATGATGGATAAGGATATACATTTATGTAAGATAACCTAATAAAAAATGTCAATCGTAGAGATAAGAAGGGGCATGGAAATGGTAGCAGACTCAAGTTCATAGATCTTACCATCCTTGAAGAGATTCAAAGTAATACACCTCAAGGCTTGGAATTGACGTTTGTAGAGAATTCCCAATAACATGTTCAAGAAATCAAGAGAGAAAACATCACAATGGATAGTGTCACAGAAAGAACAAATGACAAAGGTAACACTATGTCATTGATTAATTAGCTAGCAAGGGTCATCTCTGTTTACCCAATCCAGGTGTTAAGATTAGGGGTGTAGGGTAGTGGGTACTTGCAGTCATTTAACGAACTTAAGGTATACGAGGTTCTTTTGTCTTTCATTATCAATAATTAGGGTATCCTACTGATCTTTGATTTGACAATTATGTAGAAAGAGGAGCTCATCAGTGAGATAGAATGGATCCCTAGACATGAGAAGTGGTGAAGGATTTATATAGGTAGGGTTGTCTAGTGAAATGAGCTCCGGAGCTATATATTGTCGAGTAGAGGTAAGGGAGTTTGTAACAGGACTAGGTTATTCATTGGTAACGAGGGTTTTGGTGTCACCTTGGCATTGGAGAGTGCTACACTTGGCAGTAGAATGTGTTTGTGACTTGTGATAGGAACACCAATGACTAGGATGAGAGGGAAAGGATAACACATTAGAGGTAGAGTTGAGGATGGAGGAGGTGGGGTTGATGTGGGATGTGGTTGAGGGATACGAGGTTGTATGGAAGGATGACATTATCAATTTTTATTTCAAGATATAGGGAAAGAAGGAATGCTTGGTCAAGAGTTCTACTCTCAAATAAATCCATCTCATTTCTAAAAATTAGTAATAATCTAGAACAAGATTTAATAATAAGTACCTCTTTATGATTGTAGATTTCAAGCTAAATATGTAGCTAGGTGAAGACTTCAATAAACTATTGAATGGTTAGATTTGGAGCTGGCTGAAGCTATAAACAACGTCCCAAAATATTTTACAAGTATATAGGGGGTAAACATTCCTACACTTGGCTTAACAAAATGTATCCTGGTGAAAATATGGAAAGAAGTGAAGCTCCTTACCTGTGATGTGTTGACTTCATCACAGAGTTCTAGAGATTCGATGTGTGATTGCCACCAGGCCAGGGATACACCGTCCAACTAATACTCAATGCTTTTCATCTTGTGTTCTTTAGACAAATTTGGACAAGTCTTGAAATAAGAGTGTTGGCTACAAATCCAGACATCCAACACTTCACCTTGTATCTGGACATCATACTTGGGTAGAGTAATTCAAGTGTCTAGCTAGAGTGTTGAAGTAGATGCCCTAGATTGTCTATGTATGGATTTAGTGAGTGAAAGTATCGAATCTTGAATGGAGTTGGACTAAGTAGAACTAACATATTTAGAGTTAGGCTCTCTACGAGGAGGCATTGTATGCACAAAGATATAAATAAATTTGTGTTTGGCTTGGGTGAGAGGGAAAACCTCTAAAATCCTAGAATAAGAAAATTGTTATGTGATCTAGACACGCGTTGATCCAAATGAACTTAATCACTTTCCAATTAGAGTTGTTGTGAGGGAGCAGATCCCTAAAAGGTACAAAACTTAGGAGTGAATTGCTCTCATACTAAATGATATAAATCAAGCTTGCTAAAATAGATAATGCAGAGAATAGAAAAGAGATTAAAGAGAGAAAACTCAAAATTATTCATTTCCATTAAACTAGAAAAAATCCTCATATAGAAATTGTTAGTAACAATTGTGGTATCGGGGCACAAAGGTACACAGGTCTGCGGGATTGCGATAAGTGCCCAAGCGTAGCACATAAAGAGATCCATTTCGGGCCCAGGTCAAGCGAGCGAGCGCCCCGATTTCAACGTCCGGGATGTATCCAAAGAATCAAATCAACGGTGAGCGGGAAATTGCAATCAGCAAAGCTATGCCAAGGCTAATGCATTAGATAGTGCCCATAGCATGTTCAAGAATGGATAACATCCGTTCATCCCGAAGGACGCGTGGCGCAAGGTCTGGCCGCGTCGAAGTTTCGGCATTCGCGAGTTCATGAAGTGAAGGTTTTATGGCTTTGAAAATCACGAAACCCCGAACCCTGACAGCGCCAAAGCACCGAAACTGAGGCCCGGACCCACAGCAGCGTCGGGTGAATTTGGGACCATCTATTTTCAAGGACGCGTGGCAACCATCAACGCACTGGGGAAAAGCCGTGACGGGAGTCAGCGTGGAGGACAGGTGTCAGACGCCTGGGAAGAGTTGGGAATCGGGATATCGAAGATCCCGGGAGCAAAGGTTTCGTGCATTGGAAAATCGCGATACGTGAATTCCCGATAAAGGCCTAGGAGCGTGAGGCCACACCAACTGTCAGGAGGACAGGTGGAAGATTTTAGCGACAGGCGAAGGGACCGTTGATAGGTCAACGACCGGGACCCATCGGAGAATTGGGAATCGGAGAATCGCAAGTCAAAAGGGTGTGTGCACATCGACGTCATAAAACCCGAAACCCCAATGGACAGCTAGATGGCTATGGTCATATGGTAAGTGGTCACATAGACCATGGTATAGTCAGCCAGGGCTAAGCCAGGAGGGCTAGCGTGATCAAAGGCCCGTCGTGATTCGAGGAGTCACGAGTCTTGGATACATGCGCATTTCGACGTCACAAGTGCCGAAACCCTGAACCCCGAATTCCCGATAGCGCCCAGAGCCGGACCCATGTTTTGGCGCCTGGTCATCAAGAAGGAGGCTTGGGGAAGGGGCGCTTATATTTTTCATTCAGCTACTCGGGCCCCGAAGCGTTGAGCTAAATCTCTGAAGGGGGGCACTTTTCTCTTCAGACTCCAGTTCGACGTGGTTTGGACCCCGATACCTTCCAGGAATGAATGAAGAAATGAGAGGGTGGTTGAGGCCTCGCCTCAATAATTAATTGCAAGGTATGGATGGTCTGGTAAGCGGTCCTCTTGAGAGGGTCCTGTGTACCCAGTCTTTCAGAAAAGCCATGCCGAGTCCTCGACTAGCCAGAGGAGGTCTGTGCATGCTAACTCGGCATTTACTGATTCAACTACTCCCCCTGCGGGAGCCATGCACAGTTAAGGTGGTGTCTGACAAACAATATCAGTATGAGTTTGACTGAAGGGACACCAAGCCTTGGGCGACTGGGCACGTATCTGTTAGGTGTTTTTCTCTGAGTATATAGACTCAGTCTTTGTATTTTGTGAGGGATCGATGGTTGAGCAGAGCTCCCGGTTGTAAATCTTTAATGAAGAACTAATGCTCTGGTTATGTATAGACTTCTGAGACTTCTTGCCTTATGAATGCCAGTTTCTTTACATCTTTGTTATACTGTATTAGAGCAGCTCGGAATTGGAGGATCCAGTCGAGTTGTAGCTGTTATAGGATGATGTTGTAATGGATCACTGTAATAGTTACGGAGTCTCTAATCGGTTCCTGTGATTTCCTTAACGCTGAATGACTTGGAATTGGAGGATCCAGTCAAGTCTTCTTTTCAGTTTCTTGAAGCCCTGAACCAGGAGGATACTGCGTTCAGAGTTTTTCCCCTACAAACCGCTATAAGCCTGTTGCCCAGAGCTGTTTGTTCACCTTTCTTACTAAGTCTTCCACCTGCTCATCTTTTAATCAATCTGTTGGATGAAGTTAGGATTCCAGACCTCCTTTGTTCTTTACGTACCAGATCCAACCCCTGAGTTAGAATGATATCTCCTCGAGCCTTTATCTCCATTTGATCACCCCTTTATAAACAAATCGTGACATTAAATTGATGGGTGTCGGGCTCTGCTCCTGCAAGCAATCCAGGAGTGACTTCCGACGCTAACATTTCTGGCACCGTTGTCGAGGACGAAATTGAAGATTTTCCCTGGGTAGAACGACATTGAGCCTCTGAATCCGAAGGTACATCGGATTATCGGAGCCTTTCAAGATTGCTAACATGCACCTGGCGACTCCATTGTGACGACTCCACTGTGGCGGACCTACCCTATCAATTGTGGCTTTCAGGGGTAGGCATATGCGGTCTCATCCACAACTGCCTCTAGCTACGCCCGAAATAGATCCAGAGGCGGTGCTCAGAAGGGGAAAGGCCTCTGAAGAAGAAGTGTCCATCACTGAACCAGGTAATCCACCACATCCTTCTGTGGGAGCTCCTTTTTCTCCTCCTTAGTTTCCCGACAGGCCTGTTTCTGCAGTTTCTCGTTTCCTAAATTTTGGGAGTGTTCCTGTCGAGTTTCCCTCTCTTGGTCTGGGACCGGAGGGTCAAGACCTTGTCACTCCCCTCTCCCCTAAAGCTATACCCTGGCATAGACCTAGGACCGCAGAAGATTTCCCTACGCCTAGCTTAACCACTCCTGTACAAAGAGGAGCACCTGCTGACTTGAGCTCGATAGCCTTCTCCTTAAATCCCCTCTTGTTCCCCACTCCAATCAGAGGCTCATTCTCAGCAGTCCCTTCGCGAACTCCTTCTCCTCCAAGATCTCCTCCACCTAATATTCCTATGGCTGGTGTTAATCCCCCTCTGACCCTAATGGAGGCCATTATAGCCGCTAGGTATGCTCCCCTTGTGCTACCGCAACCTCTCAATGCCCTCCGAGCAGATGGTTACCTCAAACAACTGTCTAGGTTTACAGGTGAGGGGGACATAACTGCAGAAGAGCACCTAGAAGCCTTTTACAGTTTCATAGATGATAATAACATCATGCACGCAGACGTATGGATGAGGATTTTTGTCCATAGTCTCCAAGGAGAGGCTAGAAAATGGTTTAAGGCCCTGCCTCCTGGATCTATTGATGGGATCGAAGCTTTAGATAATGCCTTTTTAAGACAGTGGGGAGATAAGAAAGACTTCATGTATTACATGACAGAGTTTGGGTCTTTGAAGAGAAAGGAAGGAGAGTTCGTCTCCGATTTCTCCAAGAGATTTAATAAAATGTACAACAAAATCCCTGCTGAGATAAAACCCTCTGAAGCCTCTGCAAAGATTACATATGCTAGCGCCTTTGATCCCGATTTCTGCCTGTTGTTGAGGGAAAGAAGAGCCACTACTCTGGCTCAGATGCAGGATGCAGCCGTGGAAGTAGAGTCTAATATATTGGTCGTTGACCGACTCAAGCATGCTGCTGGTAGGAACATATCCAGGTAGAGGCCTAAAGCTGCCTCATCCAGTTCCTCTCCACTGCCCCTTCAGGTAGATGAGACAGCTAGGGTACTCAAGTCATTTTTTGCTTGGATGGAAAGGTGGGAGTTAGAAGGGAAACCCATGTACAGAAATCCCCATAATGCCGATGGTAGAGGTTTCAGGAGATCTGATAACCATGGGCCACGGGCCTTCCCAAGGGAACAAAGAGACAAAGACAGAGAAGACCAGAAAATTCAGGCCCCTTTTCAGAACAACTTGGTGGCCGATGAGGAAGAAAGAGAAACATATGAGCTTGACCCTGAAATCCACTGCTTAGAGGACACTCCTCCTTTTCCTCATCTCACTCAAACAACTTACGAGGAGTCTCTCATGGATAGTCAGCTAAATGAATTGAGCAAGGGAGACAAGGTTAGTGGCGGCCGAGGTAGGTATAACCTGAGGCCCGAAAAAAATACAACAACACCTAATATTCCTGAGCAGTCCACTAGAACAGAGAAGCCTGCTAACGCAGTAGCCGACAGTCACAGAGGTAATAAAGCTCAACCCTTCTCTCCCACTGTCCATAATCATGTTCCTGAAATAAGAGAAATTCCAAAGCCTACATCTTCTTTTAATTTCGAGCATGAGATTCAAAAGATCAGAATCCCTGTGCCCCTCACCGAGCTAATTAAACATGAAGAATTTAAAAAACGCTTCTCTGAGCTTTTACAGTCTGAGGCCTCATGCCTTCCCACAGACTCCATAAATCTCCAAGATGGAAAGCCAACAGTTGTCCTAGGTCCCATGGTAGAATATAGAGATGATTCATCCCCTCCCTTTTACACATCCCTGAACATACATGATAAGGTGTTGCACAACTGCTTGATGGATTCAGGGGCTTCTCACAACCTCATGCCCAAAATTTTCATGGAAGAGTTAGGAATAGAAGTCACCCGAGCCTATCATGACCTCTATTCTTTTGACTCCATGAGAGTTTAGTGCCTCAGAGTTATTAAAGACCTGGTTGTGACCTTGTTTCAACTGCCCATGAAAATCCTGGTCATGGATATTGTAGTGGCCGATGTTCCTCCCAAGTTCGGTATGTTGTTGTCAAGATCTTGGATAAAAAGACTAGGGGGAACCTTGCAGATGGACCTCACGTATGCTACCATCCCAGTGTTCAGAGGGGAGCATAGAAGACTGTACAGGGAAGCCCAACTGGCTTACATAATCAGTGATGAAGCCAACCCTACCAACCATCCCATCTTTGCCTTGGACACTGATTTAGGCTCCAGTTTACTACAACTCACCCATGCCCTCGAGCCTCCTCTCAAACTCAGAAAGAAGCCCACCATTTCCCCTAAACTTCCTCCCTCCATCACCCCCATCTGGAAACTGTTCTTTGATGGAGCCTCTTCCAGGGAAGGCACTGGAGCTGGGGTGGTTTTTGTGTCACCTGATCAGGAAACCATATCTCTGTCATACAAATTAGAATTTGAAGCTACCAACAATGTGGCAGAGTATGAGGCTCTTGTTCTGGGATTAAGGGTTGCGAGGGAAATGGGAATTCAGAAAGTAGCAGTGTTCGGTGATGCAGAGTTGGTGGTCCAGCAGATCAGAAACGCTTATCAGGCTAAGCATCCTCGACTCAGAAGCTACAGAAATGAGGTGTGGGACCTAGTTGACAGTTTCTTGTCAGCATTCAACATTTGATTCATCCCAAGAGAGGAGAACACCTTGGCAGATTCCTTGGCTACATCCGCTAGCAATTTCAAAGTACCCTTGCCGCCCAAATTCAGATATGATGTAGAGGTAAAATACAGGTCCTCCATACCTGACAACGTCAAACATTGGAAGGTATTCGAGGATGATCTCGAGGTCAAGAGGTTCTTGGAGACTGTCGAGGAATTTTCAGAAATGCACATTGACCAAGACACCATCTTAGAGGAAGAGCTCGATGGGGGTAATTTTCTGAATAAAATTGCAGAGCGTGACATTGTACAACTGCCCAACAACCATATTCCCAGAGGACTGGTTCCTTTGGAAAGACTTTTTGATGGAAATGATGTATCGTTAAAAGGAGAAGTCTCAGAGGAGGACACTGGTACTATTCAGTGCAACATTGGGATTGAGGGTGAGCCCAAGTATGTCAAATTGTCAAGAAGTCTGACAAAGGAGCAAAGGTCTGAATACATTGGACTTTTGAGGGAATTTGCGGATGTTTTCACCTGGACGTACGAAGACCTCAAAACATATGACATTTCTGTCATCAAGCATAAAATCCCATTAAAAGAAGATGCAAAGCCGTTTAGGCAGAAGCTGAGATAGATCAATCCTATGTTGTTGCCTATCATGGAGAGGGAAGTGAAGAAGCTGCTTCAAGCTCAGATCATAGTACCACTGAGATATTCAGAGTGGGTGGCCAACTTGGTGCCTGTAAGGAAAAAGAATGGAGAAATCCGACTCTGTGTAGACTTCAGAAACCTGAACAGGAGCTCACGGAAGGATAACTACCCCTTTCTGATGATGGAACATATACTGCAGAGGGTGACAGGAGCTTCCAGGATGTCCATGATTGATGGATTCTCTGGCTACAATCAAGTCTCCGTTCTGCCTGAGGATAGGGAAAAGACAACGTTCACCACTCCATGGGGCACATTCATGTACGCCAAGATGTCGTTTGGATTAATGAATGCAGGGGTGACATTCCAGCACGCCATGGATATAGCTTTCATCGGGGAGAAGGATAAATTCGTGGTCATTTATCTGGATGACATCACAGTGTTTTCGAAATCTGATAAAGAGCACTGTTGTCATCTCAGAAAAGTTTTCCTAAAATGCAGAAAGTTTGGCATTTCATTAAACCCCAAGAAATCTCTATTCGCCATGCAGGAGGGAAAGTTACTAGGCCACGTAGTATCGACAGAAGGAGTCAGAATTGACCCCAAGAGAGTTGAGGCGATAGAAGCCTTACCAATCCCGAGGTCCAAGAAGGAGGTCCAATCTTTCCTCGGTAAAATTAATTTTCTGAGGAGGTTTGTGCCTAACTTTGCTGAGGAGGTAAAGCTTATAACAACCATGTTGAAGAAAGAGAATGAAGTAAGGTGGACCCCTCAATTGCGACATTCCTTTGAACAAATCAAGAAGGCCCTGACTGAAGCTCCTGTGCTTATCAGTCCCGACTACTCAAAGGATTTCCTTATCTTCTCCTTTGCCTCACCTGACACAGTGGCTGATGTTCTATTACAGACGAACAACAGTAGGCTAGAGCAGCCTATTGCTTATTTCAACCGAGCATTGAGAGATGCCGAAGTCAGGTATGACGTTATGGAGAAGCAGGCCTATGCTCTGGTAAAAGCTCTCAAAGATTTTAGGACCTATGTCCTGCAGTAAAAAATCATCGCCTATGTCCCCTCGGCTGTTGTTAAAGACATTCTTATTCAGCCTGACATAGACGGGAGAAGGAGTAAATGGATAGCCAAAATTATGGAATTCGACCTAGAAATAAGACCCACCAAATTGATCAAAGGTCAAGGTCTAGCCAAGTTGTTGGCTGAAGCAAACTACCAAGCTTTGGGGATACGTTTCATCAACGAATGCTCAGGTATTCATAAGGATCGACTGCCTGACGTAGACCATCAAAGGGAGCCCCCATTGGCTTGATGTCTTTGGTATAAGGATGTAATATACTTTCTACAGGAGCTGCGGCCTCTAGATGGTCTGCAAAGAAGCAAAGCAAGAGCTCTCAAGCTCAAAGCAGTCAGATACTGCCTGATCGATCAAGTGTTATATTGGAAGGACCCCCTGGGGGTACTTTTAAAATGCACGAGTCCACCAGAGGCCGAGACGGTCGTGGCTGAATTTCACAGCAGCCTGTGTGGAGGGCACCATTTCTGGAGAGCCACAACCCACAAAATCCTCAGGGTTGGGTACTACTGGCCTACCGTGTTCACTGATGTCTGCAAAAGGGTTAGAGCCTGCATCAAATGTCAAAAATTTGTAGGAAAACAGCAGCTCCGGTCTCTGCCGTTAAATCCAGTGGTGGTTTCAGGGCCTTTCAAGCAGTGGGGCCTAGATTTCATTGGAGAAATTTACCCTGCCTCCAGTGGGCAGCACAGGTGGATCCTGACTGCTACAGATTTCTTTACCAAGTGGATTGAAGCTATCCCCACCAGGAGTGCTTCTCACAAGGTAATCATTGGATTCTTGGAGGACCTCATCACAAGTTTCGGCTGCCCAAATAAGATTGTCATTGATAATGCAGCCGCTTTCGGGTCTGAACCACTAGCCAAGTTCTGTGAACAGTTTGGGATCAAATTGATTCACTCCACCCCATATTATCCATAGGGCAACGGTCTAGCAGAATCCTCCAACAAAAGCCTGATAAGGATCATCAAAAGGTTGTTGGAAGACAACAAAAGGGCTTGCAATTCAAAGTTGAAATTCACCCTATGGGCTGATCGGGTGACTACAAAGAGATCTATAGGTCTCTCCCCTTTCCAGTTAGTCTACGAAGCCGAAGCCGTCTTCCCTTCTCAGCTGGCCATTCCCGTAGAAAAATTCTTCTAGGATTATCAAGAAGAGCCCAATGACATGATCAGAAGGATTCATCAGCTAGTAGAGGTCCAGCAGGCTAGGGAGCAGACAGTGGAAAGAATTCAGGACCATCAACAAAAGATCAAGCAAGTCTTCGATAGGAAGGCCAAGAAGGAGCGGTAACATATAGGAGACCTGGTGCTGAAATGGGATGCTCCTAAGCAAGATAAGGGCAAACACGACAAATTTGAAGCCCTGTGGATTGGGCCTTTCAGAATCTCCGAGACTTTCTCAAATAACACATACAGGTTGCGAGATTTGGAAGGTGAAGAAGTTTTTAGCAGCCCAGTGAATGGGCATTTCCTGAAGAAATGCTTTGTTTGAGTCTTAGGTGGCTCCTTTGTTTGTAAATATTGTCCTTTTTGTTTCTTAGTTCATTTTCATTTTTATTTTTGCGGCCTAATAATGACTCTATAGCCCAACAACGAGGCACTGGAACTGCAAAATGAGTCCTTAGAGCATCACAGGGACGACTCTATCCCCCATGGAGCCTAATGTTAGTAATAATTGTGGTATCGGGGCACAAAGGTACACAGGTCTGCGGGATTGCGATAAGTGCCCAAGCGTAGCACATAAAGAGATCCATTTCGGGCCCAGGTCAAGCGAGCAAGCACCCCGATTTCAACGTCCGGGATGTATCCAAAGAATCAAATCAGCGGTGAGCGGGAAATCGCGATCAGCAAAGCTGCGCCAAGGCTAACGCATTAGATAGCGCCCATAGCATGTTCAAGAATGGATAACAACCGTTCATCCCGAAGGACGCGTGGCGCAAGGTCTGGCCGCGTCGGAGTTTCGGCATTCGGGAGTTCATGAAGTGAAGGTTTTACGTCTTTGAAAATCGTGAAACCCCGAACCCCGACAGCGCCAAAGCACCGAAACTGAGCCTGGACCCACAACAGCGTCGGGTGAATTTGGGACCGTCTGTTTTCAAGGACGCGTGGCAACCATCAGCGCACCGGGGAAAATCCGCGATGGGAGTCAGCGTGGAGGACAGGTGTCAGACACCTGGGAAGAGTCGGGAATCGGGATATCGGAGATCCCGGGAGCAAAGGTTTCGTGCATTGGAAAATCGCGATACGCGAATTCCCGATAAAGGCCTAGGAGCGTGAGGCCACACCAACTGTCAGGAGGATAGGTGGAAGATTTTAGCGACAGGCGAAGGGACCGTTGATAGGTCAACGACCGGGACCCATCGGAGAATCGGGAATCGGAGAATCGCAAGTCAAAATGGTGTGTGCACATCGACGTCGTAAAACCCGAAACCCCGATGGACAACTAGATGGCTGTGTTCATATGGTAAGTGGTCACATAGACCATGGTATAGTTGGCCAGGGCTAGGCCAGGAGGGCTAGCGTGATCAAAGGCGCGTCGCGATTCGGGGAATCGCGAGTCTTGGATACATGCGCATTTCGACGTCACAAGTGCCGAAACCCTGAACCCCGAATTCCCAATAGCGCCCAGAGCCAGACCCATGTTTTGGCGCCTGGTCATCAAGAAGGAGGCCTGGGGAAGGGGCGCTTATATTTTTCATTCAGCTACTCGGGCCCCGAAGCGTTGAGCTAAATCTCCGAAGGGGGGCACTTTGCTCTTCAGACTCCAGTTCGACGTGGTCTGGACCCCGATACCTGCCAGGAATGAATGAAGAAACGAGAGGGTGGTTGAGGCCTCGCCTCAATCATTAATTGCAAGGTATGGAGGGTCTGGTAAGCGGTCCACTTGAGAGGGTCCTGTGTACCCAGTCTTTCAGAAAAGCCATGCCGAGTCCTCGACTAGCCAGAGGAGGTCTGCGCACGCTAACTCGACATTTACTGATTCAGCTACTCCCCCAGCGGGAGCCATGCGCAGTTAAGGTGGTGTCCGAAAAACAATATCAGTATGAGTTTGACTGAAGGGACACCAAGCCTTGGGCGACTGGGCACGCCTCTGTTAGGCGTTTTTCTCTGAGTATATAGACTCAGTCTTTGTCTTTTGTGAGGGATCGATGGTTGAGCAGAGCTCCCGGTTGTAAAGCTTTAATGAAGCACTGATGCTCTGGTTATGTATAGATTTCTGAGACTTCTTGCCTTATGAATGCCAGTTTCTTAACATCTTTGTTATACTGTGTTAGAGCAGCTCAGAATTGGAGGATCCAGTCGAGTTGTAGCTGTTATAGGATGATGTTGTAATGGATCACTGTAATAGTTACAGAGTCTCTAATCGGTTCATGTGATTTCCTTAACGTTGAATGACTTGGAATTGGAGGATCCAGTCAAGTCTTCTTTTCAGTTTCTTGAAGCCCTGAACCAGGAGGATCCTGTGTTCAGAGTTTTTCCCCTACAAACCGCTGTAAGCCTGTTGCCCAGAGCTGTTTGTTCACCTTTCTTACTAAGTCTTCCACCTGCTCATCTTTTAATCAACATGCTGGCTGAAGTTAGGATTCCAGACCTCCTTTGTTCTTTACGTACTAGATCCAGCCCCCGAGTTAGAATGATATCTCCTCGAGCCTTTATCTCCATTTGATTACCCCTTTATAAACAAATCGTGACATTAAACTGATGGGTGTCGGGCTCTGCTCCTGCAAGCAATCCAGGAGTGACTTCCGATGCTAACATAAATTCACAATGAAAAAATAAAAAAATAACTAGCACATTACACCACTCTACATGACTTATTCAAATATATTAACTAATTAAGGAACCCCTTTTAAAAGCTGGAGAGGTGCACAGTTATGGAGCAATGTGCTCATCCTCACGATACATTGAAGCGACATTACAAAATCATTGAATACCCTAATGCAACGTGTCAAGTAATGTTTCTTCTTAAATTTTTCAAATAGTTTTTAAAAATTGCAAACCCATGAAAAGTTTTATTATACTTCTTAGACAAAAAAAAAAAAATGTAATTACCTAAGACAATCCTCTAATATACTTTCAATATTAGAAGTTATAATAAAAATTCATAAAACAATAAATCCAACATTTAATATTAACATTTATTTAATATAATGTAATTACCTAAGACAATCCTCTAATATACTTTCAATATTAAAAGTCATAATAAACATTCATAAAACAAAAAATAAAAATAAAAATAAATCCAACATTTAATATTAACATTTATTTAATATTAATATTTATAGTAAAATATATAAACTTAATTAACATTTATAATAAAATATATAAACTTAAAAGGAAATACTTTAGGCCTTAAAAATAGAATGTGAGTATACACTATCATTAACATACATACATAAAAGCATGAACTAAAAGGATTAACATACATATATAAAAGCGAACTAAAAGGATAAAAAAATCTAGTTATCATATATATAATTTATTTTTTAATAATAATAATAATAAATGATATTAAAAATAAAAAAAAATCTTAACTATATACTAAAATAAACGATTAATTTTTCCATATATAAATTGAATCGTATGTTAAATCAAATCCTCAATTATCACTTCAATGACAAGTGAATGTTGATGTAACTTTTTCGGTTTTAATGAAAATTAAGTTGCCTTCCATCACAATTGCATTACGTTTTTCACTTTATATGTTTATTGAAAATTAAGTTGCGTTGTAAGACAATTTTTTATATATTTTGTGAAAGTTTTTGATGTGCGTGGAGAAAGTAAAGTGCAAGTTAAAATACAAAGCATTCTTCAATAGTTAGACCAAACCTTACCTTGGTTGGAAGTTATCGTGTGCAACGATGTGATTTTAAAGTTATCGTGTGCAACGATGTATGAGAAGTGTTATGTAAATCACAACTTGTTAAAAAAGATTATGTAGAGAAGAAAAAAAAGAGATTGAAGAGAAAACCAAAAACTTATTTTTTTCATTATGTTGGCAAAAATCCTCTTATAGAGATTTATATTGATGAATTCAAAAATAACTAGCACATTGATTGGAGTACATTGATTATATTTGTCTTATTTAAATATATTAACTAATTAAGGAATTTAGGTTTTATTTAAATATATTAATTAATTAAGGAACCCATGGATCTGTTCGTTTTGATAAGTTGGAGAGTTATTAATGTTATGGATAAACACACTTCTTAGGATGGCCATCCTAATGGTATAGCAAATCCAACCACTTTCTCAACCATATGAGGGAAAGGAGCTTGGAAAACAAAATGGGAAACACACTTGACCTAAGTAGGAAGCTATCCTTGAAACCTAACAAGATATGTATGAAGTTGAATGTTCTTAGTTGAGTGAATGAAAATATCCAACAACGCGTCTTCAACAAGTGGTTATTGGAAATCTGGAATAATCCCTGTAGGATGAGTGAGTCGAACTTCTTCTTCCAACAAGGGAGGTTCATAAAGTTTCAACTTACTCATGTTGATTAAATTATGAATATCAAGATGGGAAGGAAAATATAAATGATAATAATTATCATTGATTTGTTGGATAATAGTATATGGTGCATATCGGAGAGGCATCAACTTATGATGGTGTTGGCCTTTAAAACAATGCTTTTTTCTAGATGTAACCAAACATGGTCCCCAACCTAAAAGTGCACGAGAACTCAATGGTGATCCTGAAAATCATAATAATGTGTTTGGGATGCTTGGAGTGTTGTGGTTACCTACTCATGAATCTAGGCCAACTTTCTACACAAAAGAGGAGGTGCTATGTTGCTCCTTTAGTTGGTGGGAAGAAGAGGGAGACTAGAGAGTGATAGGTTGTTCATATGGGGCAAGAGTTGATAACCATAGCACGCCTCAAAGGGTGAAAAACTAGTAGAACGATTGATAGACATATTGTATCTATGATGTAGGAAATGTAGATAGGTGTCCCACTGTTTATTTCAAGTATAGTGCATGCAAGGGGCATGAACAAGGTGACAAATCATTGCCTTGGTTTGGCCATCGATTTGAGGGTGAAAAGTAGTAGAAAAATTAAGTTGGTAACCTAATAATTTCCACAACATTTTTGAGGTTGTGCTAAAAAAACATATCATGATTAGAAATAATATTAAGAGGTAACCCAAGCTAGGACCAAACATGCCTAAAAAGTAAATCCATTGTTTGGGTAGCTAAAGTAGTCTTTGTGTCTAAGGGGATAAAAAGGGCCATATTGGAAAAATGACAGACCACAACAAATATGAAATCATGTTTGTAGAAGTTCATCAACAACCCACTCAAAAAATCCATAAATAATTATTCCCAAGGATGGGAGGGATTAGGTAAAGCCTTGTAGAGCCCTTGTTTGCAATGGGTAGGCTTGCTAATGTTGCAAAGGGGACAAGCACAAATGAATGATTTCACTTGATATTTCATAGTTGGCTAGAAAAAGTGATGTTGTAGGTGTTGGAGAGTCTTCATAGTGCTAAAGTGTTTGCAATAAGAAGATGTGTGAACTTCTCGAATGAGGACTAATTGATTAGGTGTGTTGGGCACACACAACTAGTTTAGTTTATATAACAAATCATCATGAACATAATATTCGAGGAATGGAATCTCGTTGATATATGTAGGATAATGAATGACCTACTATATGGGACCAAAAATGGGATCTGTAGCATAGAGAGGTTTCCATGCTTCAAAGGGTGCACAACAAACTAAAAAAATATTAAGCACTGACATAGGAGACGACTAAGCATATCAACCACTTTGTTGGAACTACCCTTTTTATAGTGAATGACCAAGTGAAACTGTCAAATATATGAGGGCTATTTAAGATGGACTATTCCTACATCTTATATTGAGATTGAGAAATAAGAAAGGATGATGATCAATTATGTGAAAAATAGTCTAGTTACCTAAAATATAGTGACACAAATGCTTCAAGGATTGCACTGTTGCATATAATTCCTTATCAAAATTGGTATAATTTATTATATCATCTGATGATGTCTCAGAGCGATATGCAATGAGGTTACCTCCATGTTTAATTACAACATTAATCACATAATGAGAAGTATCCATCTCCACTTCGAAGGGATAATGTAAATCAAGTAGATGAAAAATTGGAATTGAGATAACAAAGTGCATAGATTTTGAAATATCTCTTTAGCATATACATTCCATGTGAAAACCTAGTGATTGGATAGTTACTACAAGGGGCATGCAATGTGGGAGAAGTTAGTGATGAAACACCAATAAAAATCAAAACCACCCAAAAAACTCATCAAATTGTCTGTTGTGGCTGGGTGAGCCATGTGGCTAGAACTTGCACTTTTACTGGTTCGGCATGGATACCTTCTTGATTAATGAGAAACCCAAGGTACTACACAAAGGTTTGGCCAAAAAAATATTTATTCCTTTTGACCAATAGCTTATGCTTATGCAACAATTATAGCACTATATAAACATGCTACAAGTGCTCAACCCATATGTAATACACCCGACCCCTAAATACGTTTTTAAGGGATGGGGCATCATAATTTAGTTTTCCTTAACTGTATTGAATCCTATTTTCGAGATCTTCGTCGACTTCTGCTTGCCACAAGCTTTCTAACTGTTTCCACTATGCTGAAATCTGAGTTCTAGATTGCAATTTATGGCCTCTCGAATCTCTTCAGGAACTATTAGTAGAGGGACACATGACGCCCACGTGGATTCGTCTCATTCTTACTATACCAAGATCCTCTGAAGTCCCGAATCTCCCCAGCATCCCTACACTCACGGTGGAAGTCTATCCATCGTCTAATCCAATGACGAGATTTGATCCTCGTTTAACGCATATGCTAAAGAGTAATTCGACGTTCGGGGCTTCAAAACCGAATGCCCCTTTTTCTTCCTATGTGCATATCCTTCGGAGTCCCGAAATATTGAATTCTCGAAGGATCCCAAAATTTCTCCACGTGGCTCCGGCCTTCGGCCTTTTTGGATTTTCTACGACACTACATCCCAATCCTCCGAAGTTTTGAAGTCTCAGACTCTTGAAGGGTCCACCCTTACACTCAATGGTGCATTAAAAGCAGAGGCAAGGACATGTGGGTCCCAAGTACTCCGCCCGATGTTAGGCCAAGCGAATAAGTACCAGGGGAGGTGACATGTGGCAAGGCAAAGATGACACATGACCCCTTCGGTGCGTGACACATGTCATGTTTTAATGGGCACATAGGATCTGCAAAACTTACGAGTCCAGGTGACATGGGGCACATCAATCGTGGGTCCACGCCACCCTGGGTGATGTTAGTGTTCTACGTCACTCTGGATTGTTAACCTTTGTTAGGTAGCTAGAGAGGTAGTGGGGGACTCGAAGGGCCCATATTTATAATAGTAGAGGCCATTCAATGTAAGGTGGAATAGGTCCATTATAATATTAAATAAGGCCCAGTATGGTAGTTAGTTAGATATAATAAATGTAAGAGGACTTATGCTTCTAGAAGGTTCCTCCTCTAGAATGTTCTTAGGTGGTTGGTTGCACTATATAAAGGGGTACATGCAATGTAATGGTACATGCAGAGAAGTTTTGTATTTGGAGTGGTAGCTCAATAGGATGAAGCCCCCTATAAGAGGCAAGTGAATAGGAGAGGATCCCTTCCATAATAGGATCCATTGTATTATGTTGCCCTACCTCAAGGGTTTCTATAATTAAGTGGCGGTTTTCTATATTGTTCCATATATCTTGTGTGGTGATTGTATTATGATATTTTTGGTACTATTGTGATATTTTTTATTTAGGTCTTTGGATCTTAACAATTGGTATTGGAGAACTTTCCTTGGTCCGCATTGTGGGCAAATGTTTTTTTTTTTTTTTTTTTTGCA
>ML778993.1:468040-485011 GCA_009831015.1 Picea engelmannii
TAAGCATGCAATAATGAGAAAGGACCTTATATACCTTGGAATGATCAGATGTAGTGATATTATGAGTCTAAACACTAGTGATGAAGGGTATAACAATGGCAAAAAGTATGGGCAAAAAGGGTACAATATGTGGTCCTAACAGGCCCAACCCCTTCTTGTCTCGTCGTTGCGACGTTGGATTTCATCACCAACTAGTGACTTTTAAATTAGAAGGTCTTGTTTGCTTGGTTTTGCTTCCTAGATTTTATTAGCGCATGCTGTTTGTTTACCCAAGTTGGCCATAGAATTTCTTTCGTAAAATTATAACTCGATCACAATTGACCCTCCACGCCGTTCACGTAGAATGCAAGGCTTACCCCCAGAAGATCTGGAAGGTTCTCAACCCTTGCCTACCAACTCACCTGAGGGCTCTCCTCAACAGAGTGAAGTCCAAGACGTTGCCACTCCACCAGTGGAAATAACTAACTCTTTAGAACGGTTCCAAATTACCAATTCTCAAGAGGACTTCCGAATTCCTCCTGACTCTGAGAGACGTATTGTTTGAGTGAATTCTTCTGGAGGTATAGTTGTCCAGTCTTCTGGATTACCAACTGGACCTTTCATAGGACCCGAGGGTCAAGATACTTTTTGGACTACTGGCATTTTTAGACGGGATCTCTTTGGCTCAGGAGCAGGCGTTGATATCACTGTCACACCTGAGCTGCCCAAAACATATGATCCAAATGCAATACCTTTTACTACTACCTATTATTTTCCTGGTACAGATGCTCCACCAGCTAACCACATCTTGACTATCCCTCTACAAACGGTCCATTACACAATGGTCCTAGATACTACGAGTCCTCACACCGGGATTACAATGGCTAGCCAAGCCCCCATTGGCACACCGCTTTCACCCAGATTCACCCCAACACTTCCGCGCGGATATCATGCGTTGAATGCTTCTATTCCTGCTCCTACACAAATCTCCTCCGGGACTCCTGGCGTTTCCACTCCTTCTGGGCACCATCTCGTTCCTGGTTTTATTCTGACACTTCCTTAACCCCCTTTCAGAGGACCTCTTCCATCCTCTATCGGAGGCATCGAACCTAGTGGCACCATCCCATTTTTCACAACTAATTACCAGATTCCTATTGGTGGACAATTTCACCTAGGAGGCCAAACCCAATCCCCTTTTGCAGGACAAATCCCAATTGGGATGCAACCCCTGATTGGAGGGAAACCCCCACTGACCCCACCCTATGGACAAAACATACCTCCATCCTTGGCCCAGTATTGGAATTATCTTATTCAACATTATCCTCACTCGACTGGGGGGAAACAACCTCAAGCTAGCTTCGTCATACCCCCTAGTACAGGCCAACCATATTCAGGCACGTCTAATCCTATTTGGGGCTCGAACGCTCAACCCCACACCCCTGTTCAAGGGTACAACCCTATGAATTACTTGCCTCCACACCAACAACCGAATCTACCCAGATCTTCACATTATATGCAAACTACTTATGGTCCTACTGGTCTATCGACAGGACTCCCTCCCCAAAGTCACTAGTACCCACATGTGAATAGACAGTTACCCTTCTTAGCCACCCTCGACCTCCCTGATTTGTCGAGGATTTTAAATGATCTGATCCATCACTCTCCTCAATGGCCCGCCATACCGGCCAAATTACCATCCGACATCCCTAAATTCGATGGTAAACCGGGAGAGGACCCGAACAATCATGTAAAGAATTTTCACCTTTGGTGCTCATCCAACTCCCTGATGGATGACTCTATTCGTTTACGCCTTTTTCAGCGAAGCCTCATAGGTTCCGCCACATAGTGGTATATAGAATTACCATGAGGCTTCTTCACCAACTTCAACACCCTTTCTATGGATTTCCTCACCCACTACCAGTTATCGATCCGCTACGAAACGAGAACCGAGATTTTGAGTTCTTTCAAACAAACCAAAGCCACTCATATCTCTGATCACATTCATGAGTGGTGATGGAGGCGATGTCTCATCAAACTTGAACTTCTCGATCAGTTGCTGGCAGAGTGGTTCACTAAATCATTCATGAATGACATCGCTCGTGAAATCTCCATGGGTGGAGTTGTCACAGAAAAACAGGCAATCAGTCGTGCTCAATACCTCAACCTTGTTTACTCACAAATGGGTACTCTTTACGACTTACTCCCTGACACACCTCATCCTTCTACTTCCGCTACTTCGACTACTCCTGTTGCTTCTCATGCAGCTGATGGTCTGATTGGCACTTTCCATGCCCAACCTCACTCCATCCAAACTTCTAGAAACAACCCCAAACCCATTTCTTCTAATGTTCAAAATGCTCCGTCTCCTACCCCTCCCATCGGTAAGACTTCTGAGGTAAACTCTGTTCAATCTACCCCCACCGGCAAAAATAAATCCAAAAAAGGAAAGGGTAAGAGCAAGGAGGATAAAAATAATCCGTAATCTGAGAAAACCAAAACACCACCTGTTGATGATAGGGATAAGCGCAAACCCTGATACCCTTGTCTTATATGTGGTGATGATCACTACACTGAGGATTGTCCACGACGAGTCGAGGTTACTAAGTTCCTTCAAGGGACCAAGAAACCCCCCACTCCAACCGTATTGTCACAACCCTTCCCTTCTCAACAACAGGCCCAATTAGTCATTCATGACCAACCTTCCCCCTCCAATACATCCTATGTCTTAATGTGTACAGGTGATTCAAAGAAGAATGACATCACACTTACCACTCAAGCCAAAGATTATCCTTCCTCCAAAGAGAAGGTTGATGCAATACCCCCTTCATTGGTCCAACCATATCCCACTACTCCACCTACTAATGGTCCTCTTCATCTCGAACGATCGAGCCTAGATACAGTCCTTCGCCCTCCTCCAAAGGGTGTTGTTCGAAAATTGGATTTCAATCCTTATGTGCATGCTGCCCAGAACTACAGTATTGTCAAAGATATGGCCCAAGCACCGTCCGTGATGTCAGCCCTCGAAGTCCTTCAGAGTTGTCCTATACAATAGAAGGCACTATTGAAATCTATTGGTGGAATAGACCCTATGGATACAAATTTAATAAATTTTGACTTGGAAGATCACATTCCAAGGTTACCCCCTCAACTCACATTCCAAATACAAGTTATTGTCTCTAACAAAAACATTTGTCGAACAATTATTGATGAGGGTGCCTTGACGTGTGTCATGTCTATTACCTGTTGGAAATCCATTGGCTCTCCTCCTTTGACTAAATCCCATAACATGATCAAAGCCTTCAATGGCTCTGGTTTTAAGCCTTATGGTGTCCTCCCTTCGTTTCCTATTATGTTAGAAGGCAAAACGGTCAACATTGAAGTGGAGATCTTTGATGCTCCTCTCGATTACAACCTTCTACTTGGCTGTAGCTGGATCGATTCCATGCGTGCAATTGTGTCCACTCTTTTCTATGTCGTGCGTTTCCCACATCAAGGAAAAGTAGTTATCGTAGACCAATTGGCCTTCTTTCACTCTGATGCACCTACCAACAACATACCTTTCATTGCAAAAACCCCCTGGATATGAGAACGTCGGTGTGGGTCTTCTTAAAGATTCCTCTTTGATGGGTACTTTCCCCATTCCACCACCCAATGTTCTACATCCATTTGTCACCTTGATCAACATGATATCCACCTCTGTTCACGGAACCCCTACACCTTACGACTCATGGATGGTACCCAACCCGATGATCATCTTCGTTATGGCGACGAAATGCCTTTGAATCTGGTCGAATCCGCTTATCAAGCCATTCAATCAACAACCCCTTCTACCCCCTCTCTTGGTGATTTATCTCCAGATCCATTCCGCGTCATTTTTCCTACAGTCGAGATGATTATGTCTATTATGTCCATGGAAGATACCCTTTGGGATGATGGACATCATCGTTCCATCCTCTGCCTGGAACAACACACCATCAAGGGTTACCAACAAATCTTGACTCCGTCGACCGTTGTCATCATTTCTACCATTCCCAAGTCTACACAAGATATGTTCTACGAAGGGAACTTAAGTAATATCTCACCCACCATCCCCCTCGACATATCCATAAAACCTGGAGTTGTTGAAAATGTGCATATCGAAGCTTCGTGTTCCCATGACAAAGTTGTCACCTACAAGTCTCCTTTCCAAGAATTTTGTGACGTCTTCGCATGGAGCTATGAAGAAATGTCGGGGATTGACCCCGACATTGTGGTACATGAGATTAAGACATACCCGGGCGCTCAACCTGTCCAGCAACGACTTCGTCTGGTCCACCCATGTAAAGCAACCACTATCAAGCTTGAATATGCGAAACTTCTCAAAGCCGTCTTTATTTACCCTATGGCTCTAACTGACTGGGTTTCCAATCTTGTTCTGATTGACAAGAAATAAGGCACAATCTGCGTGTGCGTTGATTATATGGACATTAACAAAGCTTGTCCTAAAGACAACTTTCCTACCCCTTCGTTGACCAGATCATCGACGATTGTGCCAGAAGTGAAATCTTCTCTCTGATGGATGGTTTCTTCGGATATAGTCAAATCAATATCGTTCCCGCGGACCAACATAAGACCTCTTTTATTTGTCCTTGGGGCATTTTCGCCTACCAGAAACTTCCATTCGGTTTAAAGAATGCCGGTGCAACTTTTCAACATGCTATGTCTTACGCCTTTCATGATATAAAGCACATCGTGCAGCCATATCTCGATGACTTACCCTCTCATTCCATGTGCTGAATAGATCATCCAATACACCTTCGCGCCATTTTCATTCGATGTCGGTTTTACCACATACGCTTGAATCCCCACAAATGTGTTTTTTGCGTAGAATCCAACCGACTTCTGGGCTTTATTGTTTCCCATCAAGGGATCATGGTAGATCCTTTGAAGGCCGAGGCGATTCTCAATCTCCCTCCTCCTTCCTCACTTCTCCAGTTACAAAGTTTGCAAGGGAAGGAAAACTTTCTCCGTCGTTTCATCCTAAACTATGTTGAGCTAACTCTTGGATTTACGTGACTGCTCAAGAAAGGTTCTGAGTTCGTATGGGATACCACTGCCAACAAAGCTTTTGAAGCTTTGAAACTATCTTTGACATGTACCCCACTGCTCTTCCCACCTGATTATAGTCGGGATTATTTCCTTTACCTCGCAGCCTCAGACTATACCATCGCTATGGTTCTCGTCCAGGAGGATGATTCTCATGATGAACATGTCATTTATTACTTGAGTCGGAGTCTCATGACTACCGAAATCAAGTATTTACATGTTGAAAAACTGGCCTTGGCAGCTATCCAAGCTGTTCAATGTTTCCGGCACTATATCCTTTCTCGCAAGACTACGGTAATTTCTAACTGCAACCCTATGCAACATATTCTTACATGCCAATTGCTAGGGGAAAATACTCCAAATGGATTGTAATACTCCAGGAGTTTGACTTAGAATTCAAACGTGCTAAGTCCAAGAAATCCTTGGTGTTTGCTGAGTTGATATGCGACCTTCCCTACTCTGAGACGGAAAATGTAGCAGATGATTCATTACACGATGAATCCCTTTTCTTGATTAGTTCCGATGACCTTTGGTACAGAGATATCATCATATATCTCCAAACCCAGACTTTCCGACCTAATTTGTCTAACACTGATTTCCATTGAATACGCTACCGAGCCCATCAATATATTATCCTCGGTGATACTCTTTATCATTATGAGATTGAATCCGTTTTTCGACGCTGCCTCATGTTTGATGAAGCTGAGAAAGCCCTAAATGATTGCCATTTTGGAGCCTGTGGTGGTCACATGTCTGGGTATGCTACTGCCCAGAAGATCTTACGAGTGAGTTATTTTTGGCCTTCTTTATTCAACGATTGTATAATTGATGTCCAAAAATGACACGCTTGCCAAACCTACAACAATAAAATACGATCACACCCTGCTCCTCTCCACCCAGTGGTCTCCATTGGTCCTTTTGTGAAATGGGGTATCGATTTCATGACATGTCACCCTCACTCGGCTGGGGGGCATGGATACATTATTGTAGCCATAGATTATTTTACGAAATGGGTTGAGGCAATTCCAACATTCGATAATACCGGAAGGACTGCAGCATTATTCATATTCAATCACATCATTGTTTGGTTTGGTGTTCCTCAAGCTATCATTACTGACCACGGTAGCCACTTTAGAAACTTCATGATGTCTAAACTCACTAAAAAGTGGGTCTTCGCTATGAAAACTCAACACCCTATTACCCACAAGCCAACGACCAAGTTGAAGCAATAAACAAAATCCTCATTACCATGCTTCGACGAATGATAGGGATTCACAAAATGAGTTGGCACACGATGTTGCTTTCATCATTGTGGGCTTATCGGACATCCGTTAAGTCTACTACCGGGTTTACACCATTCCAGTTAGTCTATGGTCTATAAGCCATCTTGTTGATTGAATGTGAGATACCCTCCCTAAAACTAGCTGTCAAACTTCTCCCAAACACTTCTGCCGAAGAAGAACGTCTGTTGTATCTCATGCAATTAGATGAAACCCGTCACGACGCCACCCTAGTTATAGAAGCCCAATATGACAAACATGTCAAGCCACGCATTTTCTTCGAAGGTGATCTGGTTCTCCTTTACGAACAAGATCGGGATATGCTAGGAGACGAAAAATTTGAAGCTATGTGGTGAGGTCCTTATATCGTAAGATGAGTTTTGGAGAAAGGAGCTTATGAATTGGTGGACTACAATGGTATCCCTTTGAGTGTACCTAGAAATGGGTTGTACTTAAAGAAGTACAATGCTTAAGATCACCTATGCATGAGTGCTTGTATTTTATTGTATCATACTTTTTGTGTGTTACTTTAGTATGCTTATTCATTATTTGGTCTCTGCCCTCGACCGCTTATCTTGCGTTGTGCTTGGTTTCTAGATGTCGGAGTCTTCGCCACCCCACATTGGATTCGCCGATGGTGCTAGCCATAGTACTCAGAACCTTGCTTCTGCTGCATGGGCAATTTACACCCCTACAAACGAACTTATCAGTCTACAAGGTGTGTGCCTCGGTCGTGCGACCAATAATATTGCAGAATATAGCGTCTTCATCGAATTGTTGATTGATTCTATTTCGCTTGATATTCGCCACCTGGTTATACAAATCGATTCGCAGCTAGTAGTACTACAGTTAAGTAACATCTATACTATCTGAAGTCCTACTTTATTACGGGTATATTTACGAATTCGCCTCTTGGAACGTTATTTTGATTATATCGAATATTAGCACATTCCTAGATGTCTAAATATATTGACTGATGCATTAGCTACTATGTGTTAGACAGACATTTGGGGAATTCATAAATCAATCACACATCACATGTATAACACAACACAAAATAAACTGGTAGAAGTCGTATATATGTATATAACGATCAAATTTTTTTACAAAAAGTTTCTGTCCAAGGATCAAAATCTCAAAATATGAAGCCCATAGCTTCTACAAAGTAGCATCATGGATGACACTCACAATAACACACAACTACTCGTGCTACCCTATGGAGCAGTCGACTGAGAGACTCAGACATGCCCACAGTATGGAGTTGGTAACATCTCAGGATCTCCCCAATAGAAATATCCGAGATGTCCGCGGTCAACCCCTCCAAGTTATGTTCCACTGCCTCATAGTCTTCGGCATCTCATCTCGCCACTGGAGCCGCTTCTCCTCGCCGTTGAATGGGAGACGTTCCTGGAGGTCGATATGGCCCCACATCTGTGTCATCAAAAATAATTTTTTTGATTAGTTCTTGGATAAACATAAAAACATTTCATATGATAAAATTTGCAAAAACATTTAAAAAGAACAAATGTGTACTTCTTACCTAAGTTACCCCACTAAGCATCCTTAGGCAGGGTCAAATCCGGATCCCCTCGGAAATCCAAACCAGCATATGTGTAGTCGTCGATCATCAGCATATGGGGCCTCAACCAGTCAAAAAATGAATCATTATACTTGATTATAGGCCCTACTACATGTCGAGCCATGAGGTTGCACCACCTCAGCATCCTCGGATCCTGTGGGGCCGGTAAACCCCAATCAACCTGTAGTCGTAGTAGTGGGACCCTCTCGAGGAAGAATGACACCAAAAGTGATCCGTACCCAAACTGCTTCAAGTCACCCTTTCTGCACTTCATCAATTGTCTCTTCATACTACGGAGAACTGCATCCAACCAGTTTAAGACCCGAGGCTCTGTGCACTCTATGATATATTGGAAATAGCTCTGGAGAGCCATGTGCGGAGCCACGCTTCCAGCCATGCGTGCAATAGTAAATAAGATGGTTCGTAGGGTTAAATATTGGAACCCCCAAATAGAAACCTTACCTTTTCTTCTCTCTACCTCAGGAACACAATACTGGCAACAATACTCACTCATAGGGAGTCCGCCGCCTCTACCTCCGGTCAAAGTAGCATGGTATCCATGCTGTGACAACCCCGTTAGAAAATAGATATCCTCAATATCTAGTGTCAGCTTATGGACTCCCACGTGAAATAATTGTTGATCCACGTCCCACATGTGGACCAGGTATTCCAACAATCTGAGTTGGGCTCTCATGCCCAAAATCCTGAAGAATTTCAAGAGCCCACAGTCCCAAAGGGCAGCGACTGTACCTGGGTCATTCTCGGCAATGGAATCATCCTCCTCATGTTCTCTTTCTCTCCATTCCAACGTTGTGATGGTCAAACACCTGCAAAAGAGCCATGTGAGGGAAGTCAACAACTTGTTTTAAACTCTTGCATAATTTTTATTGAGCAAAACCTTACTTTAAAATCCATTTTTCAGCCCCCGCAGGTGAGCCTTTTTCACAATGCGAGATTCTCGCAAGTGCCTTGAAGGCCAACTGCGAGAATCTTAAATTCTCACAGGTCTCACATGACCCACTTGTGAGAATGCTTGGGCGCATGTTCCGACCCTAAAATGGACTCAAAACCCAAAAAATTGCCAATAAAAACAAAAAATAAACCATGGAAAAGTTAGAGAATCAAAAGATTACCTTGTTGGCTGAAACAGTTAGCCGAATGATCATTTGTGCCTCCCACAATCGAGCAAAGAAATTTGGGGGAAAATGAGGTATGTTGGACAAGTTTTTGGCAAAGTCACAATGAAATGGTAAAAAGCCCTTTTTACCCATATTTATTCACTTTTTACTATTTTTTATTGATTTTTTATATTATTTTTATTACTTTGTCTATAAAACCTAATACCCTAATAGCCTTGTGAGTGTGGTTTTTCACAGATATCGCAACTTCAAAGTCCGAACGAGGGGGTATGGGTGTTTTTTCTTTTGTCGCATGTACGACTACTTTTTTAGGGTTTTTTAGAAAAAACCTTGACCTCAGTCTTCGTTCATTCTCGCGCTCGAGAATATATGAGAACGTAACTGAGTATACTTTTTCTCGTCTTTTTTTACTCATCATGGTAACATGAAAACGACGAACGTAAAGGAGTATCCTTTAAGCTCTTTTCACGCTTCGTAAAAACGAAAATATGGCCGAGCGATCTTGTTCTTTTCACGCTCATTAAAGTATTTGAAAAAACGTTCGACGGACGATAGTTTATCACTTTTTCGGTCTTGTCAAACTCTTTTACAAAAAAGGAACTGGGAGAGTTCTCTTTAAGTGTTTTTCAGACTCTCAAAACATGAAAAACCCCCGAGTTTTCTATCCTTGGACTCGTTAAATAAACATCGAAAGACCCGTAATGGGATCGAACCACTCCTTCCTAGGGTTCGTTAAATATACTCTGAGGGAATCATCCGAAGGATGAGCTTACATCAACAAGCATATGTTATCCTCCTCAAGCTTGTGTAAAAATAAAGAGGTACTCGACAGAAATGGTGGGGGGAATTTTGGGAAAGGGATGTGTTTTCGTATTCATATTAATGGCAGTAAGCATCTCTCTTGAACATGACACTCCCTATTTGTCATTTGAATCCAGGTTGGGAATCCATTTGTCTCTCATTCGACTTGCTACAAGGTCAAATATTGGGTCATCTTTGAGTCAGTGCTGCCAAGTCTTTGGTCGTGTCATTCATATGTTCAAGAGAAGTTCACACGAGCCCTCTATTGAGTCAGCCATTTGCAGTTGTCCATTCTTACTATGTCGGCCTTCCCTGTGTCCATTTCGACCCGTATTCATACTTTGTTTCATCCTCAAAATATGTTACTTATTTCATGTCATTGATGGGGGATACATCAAGGCCCTCTTGTGACGAGTCTTGTTCGGTCAACTCCAACTCATTATCTGGAAATGAGACTTAGAAATCATTTAGTACCTTGGAACCTGCATGCCTTAATGGTAGGTCTCTTCACTTTCTACATGGGTTTCACATCATTGATCCTTGATCGAGAGATTCCGTCGAGTGCTTGACTTCATCTCATTCATCCACATTCATTTGGATTGTACTTAGATACCTTGGGAGTCATTGACATCAATGGTGATTTTCCTCACACTTGTTAACGGTTTTCATCAATGACCGGTAATCAAGTGGTTTCTACCATGTTCAACTTCAACACATGTAATCACATGGCTAGATTCATATTTTCAGGTGATGGGTTTGAAGACCCTGGGTCTCATCTTTTTGATCCAGACTACGATGGAGTATGTATGATTTGTATCGGCACATAGATCCACTTTGGATGTCACGTGGCTATGTCTTAATTCAAGTCTTCTCACATGGATCCACAGTGTATTCCTGGTGGCTATGTAGCATTTTGACGACATGGATCCATGGTGTATGATTGGTGGCCATGACCTACATTTATGATTCCATTCATTTGTGATATGAGCATGGGAATGCCTACCTAAGAACTGGTATTATATTCTGCAGATGCTTGGTTGTTTACAGGTTTCCGATTAGGTGCGCTCCTTGTTTCTGACACACACACGCATTTTACAAAGTATTTTGGCTGTCACAAATTCCAGCCTCATACTTTGGGGGGAATTCTGTTACACATTATTTTGGTCACTCTGGTGATGTCTCTACAAGTGATGTATTCAGGCTCCCACAAGGAATTTTTGCCTGAGAAAAGTGACTGTTGTCTTCTTCCAAAAAACACATTTTTAAGATGAGTTCACAGGCTGCCTATATTACAAGGTACGAAAATCCTTCATTCTCGCAGGCAACCCACACTTAGGGTGTGAACTGTTCGTAGTCTACTCTATAGGTGGGGTGCGAACCTGTTTCAAAGCTTGGAAAATAGAAGAGGTCACGAAGGTTCTAGAAGGGAATCTTCTAGAAAATGAGTTGGCATTCGCATGGTTGGCATCCTACTGACTTCTCAGATTTAGTGGGATCATCCTCATCCATTTAACCACCTCTCCTTCTCCTATATATTGAAAGGTTTCTCATGGAAAAGGTTAAGCAAGATTGAATAAAGAATTGGTGAAAGAATTGTGTGAAGAACCCTGTTTGGATAGAAGCTTGAAGACTCTATTTGGTCTATCAAGTTGCATTGAATCTTCTTCATGCAAATGCAGAGCAAGTGTGTGTGTTGGAACCAAGGGTCACTGAAAGGAAGCTTGAGACATCAAGGCGATCCATTTGTATCTTCTACTTTCATTTAATATAATACAATGACATGTCCCTTTCCCATAAAATCACTCTTATTTTATTGCGTAACTCCTTGATCATATGCATAGGTTGACATTGAATATACTTTGCTATCTTCACTTTGGTTGGTTTGTGTTGTCTTGGACCTGATTTCACAAGAGAACTAGAGTGAAGTGGGAACAACAGAGACCTAAGGAAGTGATATAAAGGTATGCCACTCATTCCTTCTTATTAGTAGGTTCAATGACTGCAACTTAGGGAAAGAGTCGTGTCCTGTCCTGTTTTGTTCTAGATCTAGGTGGATCTACAGAGATATGTTAGTGTCTGCACCTACCGATTTATCCGATAACATTGGTCCTCTTCACATCGCTACTTTGAGCCTTCCAGGTCTCATGATTTGATTTTCGGTGTGGTTGTTTTCCACTCAGGTAATCTTGAATGTAGTAAGTGTTTTGGTCGTAAGAAATTCCCCCCAAGAACTTCAACCTCATGTTGATCCTTCACCGTCTTCACCAGTAAGATCTTCTTCGCCTTCTTCACTTGCAAGGTCTTCTTCCATTTCATCTTCTTCAATGAGTGAAGGCTCTAGAGCTAGTAACTCACTGGATAAGAAGAAGAAGAAAAGGAAGAATAAGAAGAAGAAAAATAAACAAGGGTCCAAACTTCCAACCACTGCCAGACATGTTGGAATGAAACCAGTTACTGTTAATCATGCTGGGAGTGTTGATAATGTCAAGATCACCCAAACAACCCGTAAGCCCAAGTACCCTTGCAGGCTTTGTAAGGGTAGCCATGTTCTTAAGGATTGCCCTGGTCTATCCAAGGTTATAGAAGCATGGTCTACACACCCTCACCATCCCTTGTCGTTAGCCTTTGAACAACATGTTGATGACCTCCCGTCAACTAGTCACGATATAGTTGGGAAGAAGAAAAGTAGAGCCAAGTTCCCGTGTATGATATGCAAAGGGCGTCATATAACTTATCTTTTCCCTCTTATGGAAGAAGCCTTGAAATTCCTGGAAGACATGACTGTTTCATAGCCTCAACTTCCAATCGCTTATCGCAAGCTTACTCTCGACCCACCTGTAGTTGATGGAATGATCAATCCGGGCCTTTCGTCGGTCAATCTGGTTGATCATGTAGTCAACTTGGTCACTTCCTTAGTCGAACCAGTTGACCAAGTGGTCGATTTGATCCCATCCTCGGTCGATCCCACTCTCCCGTTAGAGAGTGCAACCCAAGTGGTCAATCCAATCCCATCCTCGGTTGATCCCACTCTCCTGTTAGAGAGTGAAACCCGGGCGGTCATTCCGTTTCCACCTGTCAACCCCATTTTCCCCTTGGAGAATGCAACCCAAGTGGTCGATCTGATCTCGTCATCGATCGATCCTACTCTCTCGCTCGAGAGTAAACCTGATACTGACCACGTTTTTATCATTGATACAGACTCTACCATGCCGAGGGGTATTCCTCCTTCTCCCGTGGGACCCCTGAGGCCATCCGGTTTGATTGGGGTGTGCTAACTAGACCTCGTCTTCCCTCTCACATTCCTTTCCAGATTACAGTGCAGGTTTGTGGTCAGGATGTTCTAAGATAGATGAAGGTGCGTTCGTTAGTATTTTGTCCTCTATTTCTTGGAAATATTTGGGTTGTCCTCATCTTGCGTCGATTACGCACAATCTATTAGATTTTAACAGAAGAACCAGTCAACCTTTAGGGACCCTTCCTCAGTTTCCTGTAACTTTGGGAGGGAAAATTGTCTTTATTGATGTCATGGTAGTCCAATACCCCTTGGATTTCGCTTTACTCCTTGGGCGAGATTATGTCTATGCCATGAATGTTATTGTGTCCACTCTTTTTCGTGTGATATCTTTCCCTCACGATGGAATAATTGTGACTATTGATCAAATTTAATTCATTGGTCCTGACTGGATTACCACCCTAAATGGTTATTATATGCAGACGATATCGCCCCTGCCACAGGTCAATTATGTGGCATTGTCTCCCATGAATTCAGTTTCTGATGAATTAGATCTGGTAGTCGACATGGTGATTTCTTCGATAGGGATTTTAGAGCATGATCTCCTTATTCCTATCGTGGCCCTCGACATGTGTTCCTTCTAGAGTGTGTCTCTTCCATCAAATGAATATCTATTGGAAGTAATGACTAAGTTTTGTCCCTTGACATCGTGTCCTTCCGGAGCATTGTCCTCTTGGAAGCCATGATCAAGAAGCACCTTTGAGCATGGTTTTTTGATTTCAAGCTCATTAAAAAATGCTACCAGCTATGAGCATGGTTTTTGATTTCAAGCTCATTAAAATATGAAACCATCTATGAACATGGTTTTCTGATTTCAAGCTCATTAAAAAATGAAACCAGTTTTGAGAATGGTTTTCTGATTTCAAGCTCATTAAAAAATGAAACCAACTATGAGCATGGTTTTCTGATTTCAAGCTCATTAAAAAATGAAACCAACTATGAGCATGGTTTTCTGATTTCAAGCTCATTAAAAAATGAAACCAACTTTGAGCATGGTTTTCTGATTTCAAGCTCATTAAAAAATGAAACTAGTTGTGAGGATAGTTTTCACGTCTCTGTGACAACCTCATTAAAAAATGAAACATAGGTTACAAGCATAGTTCTTATGCTGTGCCAATCTCGTTAAAAAATGAAACAGAGGTCTGGGGATTGAACCTGGATTCTCGGACATAGTTTCTGTGTCAAGCTCATTAAAAAAATGAAATAGTTTTCCCCTTCTCCGTCTAAGTCAAGTCCTTCATCTAGTATTTGAAGCTTCCTTTCATTCTCCTTTGTAGTTGGATGAAACGAAGCTTGGGGGGCATTTCTTCTAGCCTCTAGACTTCATGCTGAAGTTAATGTCACTATCTTCTTCAGCTGGGGGCTAAGTACCAACCATGTGTTGGGAAGTCACAAGCATAGTTTTCTCTGGTTCAAGCTTGTGTAAAAATGAAACCACCTACCTCAAGCATAGTTTCCTCTGGTTCAAGCTTGTGTAAAAATGAAACCAGGTCCAAGCATAGTTTAGTTTAGTTTTAAGCTTGTGAAAAAATAAAATCTATCCCAAGCACAGTTTTGTTTTGTTTTAAAGCTTGCGTAAAAATGAAAACAATCCTGAGCTTAGTCTTTGTTCTTTCTCATGCTCGTAAATACATGAGAATAAGTTACTGAGCTTAGTATTTGTTCTTTCTCGTGCTCGTAAATACATGAGAATGTAACCCGGTATACTTTTATCACTTTTTCAGACTCGTAAAGGTTATACGAAAAAGGAATCCCTTGGAGTTCCCTTTAATCTCTTTTCAGACTATCTAAACATGAAAGATTACCGAGCGATCTTGTTCTTTTCACGCTCATTAAAGTATTTGAAGAAAATGTCTATTGAGCGGTAGTTTATCTCTTTTTCGGTCTCATCGGACTAATTTACAAAAAATGAACTGAGAGAGTTCTCTTTAAGTGTTTTTTAGACTCTATAAACATGAAAAACCCCTGAGTTTTATCTCTTTGGACTCATTAAACAAACATTGACAGACCCATATGGGACTGAACCACTCCTTCTTAGGGTTCGTTAAACATACTCTGAAGGACTCATCTGAAAGATGAGCTTACATTACAAGGATATGTTATCCTCCTCAAGCTTGTGTAAAAATAAAGAGGTAATCGCCATAAATGGTAGGGGAAAAATTGGGAAAGAAATGTATCTAAACCTGTATTCCATGGAAAAGTCGCTTTTGAACATGACACCCTTTCACTCGCTTTGTGTCTAGGTTGGAAACTCTGTTTGTCTCTTGATCATACTCCTTTATAAGATTACAAATTGCTCTATTATCCTTGTTGTTGAGTCACTGTTTCCAAGGCAGTTGTCGTGTCGTCAATATGTTCAAGAGAAGTTCAACCCGAAAATCCTTCTATTGCGTCGACCATGTCTGCAGTCTTTAAGCATTCTATTGCGTCAACCATCCTTGAGTCAGTATTGAATCACTTGTTACTCTGATCTACATCAAATCTTGTTACCTATTTTGTGTCATTGATGTGGGATACATTAAGGCCCTCCTGTGATGAGTCTTTTCCTGTCGACTTCAACTCATTATCCAAGAATTAGACTTAGAAACTAATTGTTACCTTGGAACTTGCATGCCTCAATGGTAGGTTTCCTTTCTTTCAACAATGGGTTTTCATTATTGACCTCTGATCGGGAGATTTCGCTGAGTGTTCGACTTCAGCTCATTAATTCACACCCGTTGGATTGTACTAGTGTACTTTGGGAGTCATTGACATTAATGGTGATTTCCCTCGCAATTGTTAACAGTATACACTAATGACCAATAATCAAGTGGTTTCTGCCATGTTCGACTTCAACACATATATTCGCATGGTTAGATTCGTACTATAGAGTGGTGGAGATGAAGACCCTGGATCTTTTCTGACAGATTCAGGTTGCGCTGCAGTATATTCAGTTTGTACTGTTGCATAGATCCACATTGTATGTCTCATGGCTATGTTCAAATTTTAGTCTTTAACACATAGATCCACAATGTATTTTTGGTGGCTATGTTCAGATTTGAGTCATATTGGCATGGATCCACAATGTATGTTTGGTGGCCATGACCTATCTTACTTGACATGGATCTTCACATGTCAGCATTTACGCTTTGAGTCATTTGTATTCTAAGTATGGGAATTCCTACCTCAGTAATGATATATTATTGTACTGTATTTCCTTGTTTTTTGGCAGGTTTTCGACTAATTGTTCCTTGTTCCCTACACACACTCAACAAAGTATATCAACTATCACTCTGTTCTAACTTCATAATTTGGGGGGCTCTCTGTTACACATTATTTTTTTCACTCTTATGATCGTTAATGATGTAAACCTATCTGTTGCCTTCAGAGGGGTCAGTGGCCTGAATTCCTAAAGAAAGAAGGGAGAAGAACTTTCCCTGAGAGAAGAAGTTATATTTTCCTTTGTAAAAACCCTATTAAGGAGGATTTACGCAGGCTGATATATACATAGGGTGTGGAAATGCCTGATTTCCGTAGGTTGCACTATAGCTAGGTTGCATAGTTTTCGCAGGTTGCACTATAGCTAGGGTGTGGCGGCCTTCATACGTGGGAAAAACGAGCGTCTTCTCTATGCTTCTAGAAGGAGAAGATTCTATAGTGAGGTGGCCTCCGAATGGTTTGGATCTTACTCACGTTCATGATTTAGTGGGATCATCCTAACCTCCTCACCTTATCCTCTTCAGCTTATAAAAGGAGAGGAGCTCTCATGGAGAAAGTTAGTTGGATTGAGCTTGGGAAATTTATGTTGGCTTTGAGATTTGCTTTGTCAAGATAGAT
>ML778993.1:495181-519287 GCA_009831015.1 Picea engelmannii
CCACCGGGGTTCGGGGTTTCATGATGTATGTGAACTAGGGTCGCATGGACCGCGAACTCCCGAAGTGCGATATCCCGATTTCCGAAGAGGAGGATAGCTGAAGGAGCCTACAGTGGGTAGCGGACTCCCGAGGGAGTTGAAGATTGTTGACTCTTCGGGCCGTGGTAAAAGAAGGTCCTGGTGGAGCGATTCGCTTGGTGAGGGGCGAGTTGCGTCACCTACCTTGGCATAGATCCAACGAACAAGGGTCTCTCGAATACCCTTAGATCTGCAACTTACGATACTTCATGATTTCTAAGTGGGTCAGGGTTTAATGGTGGGATAGGTCTATCTTCCATAGTTAGGGAAACTAGAAGACGTTGGTCAAACTCATGGTTAACCATGTCAACAATTTTTCTTCGGTCGATTTGAAAATGGTAAGGTCGTAACACCCCAGAGTTATGAACTCATGGAGTTTCAAAGCCAGAAAGACTTATCTCCTTTTAGGCCTAGCATTGGGTTCCTAGACCTTGGTCACATGGGTCCTCTGAAAATTATCATGGGCTACATGCTAATCTCTTAGGAGTGAATTGGTTAAGGACATGGACATGATCCCTTGGTCATATAGGTGAAGGGTCTGAGGGAGGCGCCCTCCTTACACATAATTTGAACTTAATATTCCCACAAAGGTAATTTCAAGAGTTCATCAGGACTTAATCCTTTCATTTACCCCTACCCTAACTCTCTAGAAGTCCCACATCCCATAATCCCTCTAGTAGATAAGCTAAGGCAACTAGAAGACCATTCAAAAACATGGAATTCACAGAGAGACAATGATCATTTCTAACTTAATCAATCAATACATAATTTAGTAATAGGCATTGTTGGTTGATCTCCTTCTTTAACTACTTCTTGGGTTGACCTAGGTTTAGATATGAAAAATATTCCAACAAATCCCTCTAAAACTATCGACCCTCCTGGTAAACCAGAAGGAAACACAACACATAGAGTGTATTGCGAAATATCACCCGAGATAGTTCTATGGGTGACTGCAATGCTCAGATGCTTGCAATCTAGGAAATAGTGGGGATATGGGATTGCATTTCATCCTCTTAGGCCTTGATATAGTTGTTCTTCCTATTCTTCTTAATATTTATTCACCTATTACATCTATGCATGCATTCTAACATATCTAACACATAACAGATCTCACATAATTATCTATTCGTCCATTCATAGTCTAACTACTTACAAAAGGTAAACATGCAATCAATCACAACACATAACACAGGTGTTACCATGGTTCACCCCCTTTTGGGCTACGTCCACAAAGATCTAGCTCTTAGGCTCTTTTATTATGGTTCTATAATATATGGTACCACACACACTACATTTTTTTATCATAGAATCACAAAACAAGTTCCACAATTCTTGTGAGGTGGACTAGATCAGACTAGGATCCTTAGCCTGTGATCTAACCCTCAGGATCTAGTTACTCCACTCTCCTACAACTCAACAACTTACAAAAAGGTATCAAATATTATAGTCGTTCTCCTAACCAAGAAAAACAATATTCTCTCACATTCTGGAACAACTCCTCCTCCTACTACAACATCCCCAACCTAGACCTCCTAGGTACTTATTTTTCCTTATTTTTTGTCTTCTCCACCATTACAATCTCTTACCAAAAACCCTATCCCTAATGTGGCTAGGTTTTCCTTCATGCTTTCCTTCTTTGCATGCGGCTTTCCCTCGCACGTGTTACTTTTCCTTCCAGATGTACTTTTCTAATTTAAGCTTTACTTTCCAAAATTGGATTCTTACTCAAAATAGGCCTGTGCCCAATTGGCCCTCAACACTAACATCGTGAATCATCCAGAGTCACTCATGGACTCCAACATCTTTCACTTCCTGTGCCAGTACTTCGTACATCTCTGTTATTTGCTGGCATTTCTCTTGTGCTTGGATGCTCTTCTATGTCATGGCCTCTACCATCTGCGCGATGAATGGAGGTCTTAATATTTATCCTCCCTCTAATCCTATCTTCTCTATGATCAACTTCAATGCATCGATCTCCATGACTAGTTGCTCTACCTTATCTTGCAAGGGCTCCAATTGAGCCTATCTTTCCATTTTCTGCGCCTGCATCGCTTTTTCCTCTGCTTATAGGCTTTTTATTTCTGCGGAAGTCTTGATCTTCTCTGGTAATGACATTGTCTTATGTCACTTATTTACATCTTCCATTACTACATACAATGTGTCTTCCTTCCCTTGCAACTTCTATAGGATCCCATCCTCTAATAATGGTGTCCACAGCTGAGCGCTCTTTTCCCACAACACTGTTATTCTTTGTATGTTATGCACGATGTTCTTTGCAGATGTTGTTGCGTCCTGCTCTCTTTGCGCTCTAACTTCTAGAGGATTAGTAGGTACTACATGCTACTCTATCTCCTTGATCTGTTCCTTATACTTCTCCATAGCCTGCGTTATTTTCCTTATCTTCTCTTCCGAAGATTCTCCCTCTAATTATGCACTGTTTGTGATGGCTTGAAATACTACATTTATCTTCTTCTCCATCTCATCCAATTTTTTTTTGCGCTATCTTCTTTGCTTGTCCTTCTTGGCTAATGACCTCCTTGAGTGAGGTGTTTTCTTCCTGCGCCAACTGTAAGTTCGTCACATCAGACCTTGCCCTAGACTATTCTCCTGCGTGATGCTAACCTGTAATTTATACAACGCTTTAGTTGGAATATTGGGAAAATCCAAGTCCAATGTCTCAATGTGTTTCAAGGGCGTCTGTGTTGTCTCCTCATCAAAAAATAGAATCTCATGTGTTATGATAAATTTTACACTCCCATGCGCTGTGATTTGCACTGTCTCTCCAGCAGGTGTTCCTTCTCTAGTCTGTGTTGGTTTTTCTTTTTGTTGTTTCTCTTCCCTAATCCTCAACTTCTCTAGAGAAATTTTCACTTCCTGCACTTGTTCCAAAATTGAAGCCCTATAATTTTCATCATTCTCCCATACCTCTGATAGTCGATCTTCGACTGTGGTGGCTATCATCTCCACATAATCTGTTGTTAGTGATGTTTTCATTGGTATTTTTTGGTCATTTTCCTTCTTCCTAGAGCCACTTACTTGCTCCCATGTTCTCTTCCTATGGGAATTTGATGGCTCAGATGACTATGGCATCTGTGTATCCATGCCTGTATCCTGCCCAATTTCTTCCTCCATAGGTTTCTCCTATGTCTTTGTTGTTATTCCTTCTGCGTGCACATGCAATGTTGTTTCCCTTGGTGCCTGCTCTGTGCATGGTGGTCATGATATAGAACTACACTATGATTTCTTCTTTGTCCTACTTTTCTTTTGTATGGGATTGCTTCCCCCCTCTTGGTCCTGTGCAACATTCTTATTTTTTCTCGTGTTGTTTATGCATGTCTGCTGCGCAGGGACTATTCTGTCCTACGTTCTAGTTGTTCTCCTGGCACTATCTTTGGGATCATTGGCACTTTCCACTCTTCATACCACTCCTAGACCTCCACCTAGATGTCCTGCATCATTACGCAGTAACTCAACTACAATCACTCCTTGGCTGGATCCCTCTTTTCTTGTAGCCACATACTATGGTGCGATGCTTGAAAATTTTCTATTGCTCCAAACTCCTGGACAGTTTCTGGAGAAATCCTCCACGTGTCTGCCACCCTGTTTTGCATCTCTGTCAAGTACAAAGTGAATATGTCGTTGTTTATTTTCTTTTCCTTTGGCTCCGCTGTGCTTTGAAGTGACGTGTAGCAAGCTGCGCCACACTTTTTTGTCCTCTATAGGAACACATTTTATGTGGGTTCTTTCCATCCTACCAATATAATGAGGATGAGTAACCATGAGTAGTGGAACTTAGAGCCCCAATCCTGTGTATCCTTACAATCCTCCAAAAATGAGCTAAGTAGATAAGGGACCCATCTCATCGAGCTCCCCTTCATGCACTGTGTTGCAGTTGCTACCACTCTTATGGGTACTTACTCCTTTTTGCACTTGCACATCAATTTGCAACCTAACAACCTTGTCGCAAATCGCGTCGTAGGATCGTTAATGTCAGTGATCCTAATTTCCATGTTACCTCTCTTCGCGCCATACTTTGCCTTGATTTCATCAGAGATGGATTTTTCTTTTGTTTATCTTATAGGTATTGCTCTGTCTTCCCCCTATCCGTGGGTAGTCCCGTGATTGTTGCGATCAAATCAATGTTGATAGGCACCGACCTATCCATCCATAGAATTCCTCCATGCAACCTTGCTAGGAGTTGATTCACACATCCATTGATGTGCTTATTGTGCTCGAAATGTGGTATATCCAACAAATTCATTATTCCTGTGTTATAGAGCCCCAAGATCCATTGTGCAGGCTCCAACAGTGGCATTCCCGATGAGCCCTCTCCCCTGCTCTCCAAATAGTTCTGTGGTGCCAAATCTGGGAATTTTACTACGTCAACCATGTCATGATCGAAATATCTGATGGTATATACTCTTCCCACCATTTCATCATCGACCTTCACTCCCTCAGGGATATTTGGCATCACTATGGCCAATTCCTCCTGTGTGTGCAATATTCCTTGCACACTGCTCTCAGCTCGCACCTTCTTCTTCCATTGTAGGAAAGACACCTCGATATATGGTATGCCCTAGTGCTCTATTTCATGTTCTTCTTTTGGCTCTAGGCCCTGCTGTGCTGAATCCATGTCTTGTTCTCCCTGTTGTGGCTCTTTTCCCCTGGACGCGTTGGATTTTGTTCTCTCTGAGTCCTCCTTCGGCTTCTCGGCCTCCTATGCTGGGTTTTGTTCCTCCTCAACATGTGTGGTAGTAGGATCATACTTGGGTGTGTGAATCTCATCCAGATCCACAACAGTTGGCATCTCTTGCATCCCTGTTACCCGAGAACTACTTCTCATGTTTTGCTCGGCCCTACTCAATGCTCCAACTCTTGGTGGCTACATCTTGCTCAAATTCGAACCGTTGACCACAAATCTCCCCTTTCTATATAAATTCTCACTCTCTCATGCTCGACTCTCTCTCTTCATTCTTCTTCTTAGCGAAAAAACACAAATGACCAAATTTTCCCCCCTTTTCTGACTTTTATAGTGGGATGACAAAATGATAGTTGTTCTGCACTGACAATTTTCACTTTTTCACTTTTTTCCTGCGCGCTCCACTTTTTATGTTTGTTAACTATTTTCCTGCGCGTAGTGTCTTCAACACTAGTTTTGTTGTGGTGCACTTGTTAATAATAAAAATTATGTTACATCAAAACCTCTAATGTTCCCCTATCTTTTTGTCTTTTTGTTACCTTTGTTCTTTTTATGGATTTCTGTCTTTTTTCTTCTAATATCTATTATCTTACACTATTTACATGATTTTTTAATGCACTATAACTTTTAATTTTTAGGAGGTCGACTATCCCTGTACAATTTCGGTCGACTCCCGTTGATCATTCCTTTCATTTTTGTGCCTCCAAAGTATTTTAACTATACAGATCCCCCATCTGTGATAGTCTTCACTTCATATGGCCCCAACCAATGCATTCTGAATTTACCCGGATGCTAAAAAACTTTAATGTCATAAAGCAAGACTAGGTCTCTTTCCTTGAAATTCTTCTTCTTAATATGTCTGTCATGCCAAGATTTATCTCTTGCTTTCTGTACCTCTTGGTGAAATTCTTCTATAATCCTATCTTCTTCCATCTTCATTAGTTGGTTGAGCCTTTCCTTTACTGTGCCTCTTTCTGTCATGTTGGTAATTTATTCTATGTGTAGAGTTGGTACCAGAAATTCTAATGGTACTACTGCTTCCTGCCCATACACCAATCTGAATGGTGTCTATCCTATCAACTTCTTACATGTAGTCCTTTATTCCTATAGTATTGTTGGTATCTTTAAATCCCAATCATCCATGTTGACATTGCAGATCTTTGTCAGAGCATTCTCCAAGATATTATTGAAGGCTTCTACTATTCCATTTTCTTGAGGATGGTATGGTGTACTCTTCTGATAATAGAATTCAAACAACTCAGTCATAGCCTTGATAGTATTTTTGATAAATTAAGTACCTTGGTCACTCATCAAAATCCTTGGATAATTAAATCTAGTGATCACTTGCTCAAACAAGAAGTGTGTTGTTGTCTCCATGCTGCAATCTTTGACTGATGCTGCTTCTACCCATCTTGTTAAGTATTTTGTCGTATTAATGATATATCTTGCTCTTGACCTTTTTTCTGGTGGGTGGATTGGCCCCACAAAATCTATTTCCCATTTTCCAAATACTTGCAAAGTTACTTGTGGTCTTAGGGGCATCTCATCCCTTCTATTCGGTTTACCAATCCTTTGACAGATGTCACATTTCTGGCAATAGTCCTTAGCATCTCTGTGATTTTTTGGCCTCCATAGTTCTGGGCGCAATATCTTCTGTGCAGTATCTTTTCCTGCATAGTGTCCCCCATCTATTTCATCATGAGCTTCTAGCAAAATTCTAGACCTTTCATGTTCTAGTACACATCTTCTCAAAATGATGTTTTCACCCATCTTGTATAAATGCCCTGAAATTAGTTGATATTCTGCAGCTCTGACTACCAGATTTTTCTTCTACGCAGTGTTAAAATCTTGTGGGGTAGTCCCTATACTCAATTATTCAATAATATCAACAAAATATTCATCAACTATTTGGACTGCAAATAACTGCACGTCAGGGAAGTTTTCTTCCAAAATGGTAGGTTCTTCTCCATTCGTTACCCTTGACAGGTGATCAGGTCCTGCATTTAGCTTCCCTGGTTTGACTATCACCTCAAAATCAAATTCCTGAAACAAAAGTAGCCATCTATAGATCCTCCCCCCCAACACTGGCTTGTTGACTATGTATTTGAGGGCTGAATGATTTGTGAGCATCATAAAGTGTTTACCCAGTAAATAATGTCTAAACTTCTGCAATGCATAAACCATAGCTAGGCCTTCTCTTTCTGTAGTGTTGTATTTTTTCTCTAATTCTGACAGTTTTCTGCTAGCAAATGCTATAGGATGGTCCAAATCTCCTACTCCTCGCTGTGCCAAAATTGCTCTAAGTGCTATAGTTGATGCATCTACATGCACATGGAATACTAGGATAGGTGTTGTTACCGTATTTTGTTTTAAGGTGTCCAAACCTTGTTGGCAGTCCTCATTCCACTGAAATTTAGTATCCTTCTTTAAAAATTTCTCCATTGGCATAATAATCTGTGCATACCCTTTTATAATTTTTTTGTAGTAGCTTGTATGTCCCAATGTTGCTCTCAACTAGCGCACTGATTTTGGTGGTGGTAAGCTGACAATAACTAAAATCTTGGTTGGATCAACTAGCAAGCCTTGTTTACATACTATATGGACCAATAATATTCCAAATGGTGTCCCAAAGATGCACTTCTTGATATTCATTGATATCTGACAGTGCTTGCATCTTTCCAACACCATCCTTAATGCTTCCACATGGTCTTTTAACAGACTATATATGGTCCAATCATCCAAATACACTTCCTAAAAACTGATGTATGAACTCCTTAAAAGAAACTATGACTACCCTTGAGAATATGGTTGGTGTGTTCCTCAACCCAAAAGGCATGACTGTGTACTGGTAGGATTCCCATTCTGTGACAAACATAGTTTTGTACCTGTCTTATGGGGCTATCTTGATCTGATGGTAACTTGAGAATCCATTTGTAAATGAGTATGCCTCATGTCCTCCCACATTCTCTAATATCTCATCTATGAAAGGGGTGGGAAAAGGGTCATGTAGGCAAGCATCATCCAGTTTCCTCAGATCTACAAAAATTTGTATCCCCCCTTGTTTCTTCTCTTGAACTACCATAGGGCTTATCCATTCAGATTCCTCCACTGGTTCTATGATACCATCTTTCAACATTCTATCAATTTCTTATTTTACTTTCTACTTATATATTGGGTTTAATCTATAGGGTCTCTATCTGACAGATCTAGCCTAAGGTTTGAGAGGTATCTTCATCTTTCCTAGCTCTCCTTCTATGCCTTTCATCTCTGTAAAGGTTGTTGGGAATAGGTCATTACACTCACGCTGTAACTCTGTTATCCTTTCGATTGTTTGTTCATCCTAGTAGTCTCCAATGCTTGCCATTTTGGGATTCTCATTTGTCCCAATGTTGACTTTCTTTACCTTTATAGGTGCAACAAATACTTTTGATTCCAAACATGGACCTTCCACCTCTCTTTCACCATCAACTTCTTTAATATGAATGTTGCGCGGGTCATCTTCCTCTGGTGCTTGTTCTTCCACATGATAACATGACAATAGTTCTTTGAATATTTGTCTGTTCTATTGTTGATACTCTGTCATGAGTTCCACCTCTGGTTCATCAATAAATGTGACCCCTTTGATTTGTTTGAGTGTTGAATCAATGTTGGGGTTCTCATGTTTGAATGAGAATGTTACTATAAAATTATGTTGTAATTTTTTTCCATTCTGCAGTGCCTCTGTGTAGTTCCTAGTCTACATACTAGTTTTCTGGAATTCCTTCCATTGTATGGATGAAGTGATGAGGACATTCCTCTATTGGTGTCATCCTCCATAGTGTTCTTCATTTCTCCAAATGTTCTACTGGTGTCCCCTATCCATCATATCTATACATCTTGGTGCTCCCCTGCTCTGCGTTGAATCTAATTCACAACCGTCACTTACATTGGTACCAGTCCTTAATTGTTTCTTTGTGCGCACCCCACCATATTCTAGGTGTTTCCTTGAGTGCAATTTCTATGGATAAGAGCCTCTAATTCTCTAACACTTCATCTTCGTATTTTGTTAGGAATTATTCTTATTCATTTGTACCATGGAAACTAGGAGGTTCTCTTATCTTGGTACCCACCCATCTTACTGCATGGTCTATTCTTACGCACCTTCTTGTGGAGACTTCATGTAATCTCTGTTGCCAATTCTCCAAGCCTGTATTTGAGTTAGAAGCACATGATGTGATGATCCTCCAGTTGAGTACCCCATTTGCAGTTGGATTAACATAATATTCTTCGTGCACAGTGGTTCTATATAATTGGTTTATTTCCTCCAGATCTAAGCAAGTGGGCTCTACAAACATTTCTCCTTATGATGGGTCTAATGGTGCAATGACTCTCTATTCTCCTGATTCAAATGTCATCTTCCTTGTCTTCAAGTTGATTATGGCCTGGTTATCAAATTCCCAATCCATCCAAAGCAATTTTGGATAAGGTGTTGTGCCATCCAGTATTTCTATCACTTCAAATTCTGCCTTAGTGTGCACTCCATCCATATCTACTTTCACACCCTTAAGCCTTCCAATTGGTAGAACTCTATGTTAGTTTTCTAGCTTCAATTGGACATGTGAATAGCCTAGTGTGGGATCTCCCATACACCGCCATGTCTTCTTGGGTAACACATTTACCTTGGAGCCTAAATCCAGTATGATATCCCCCATATTGAAATCTCCAATGTTAGCATTCAGTCTGAATTCCCTGCTTGTCCTCCTTCTTGTATGGAGGTGGTTGACTATTTTTTGTTCTAAATTCCTCTCTTCCTCTCTATTACATATTTCTAACATATTTTTCACAACTTTAACAAATGATGGATCATTTAGTAGTTTAACACAAGATTGCAGAAAATTCTTTATGGTACTTACTTGCGCTATAGGTGGTACTTCACTGGTGTGATCCATTGATAAGGGCATCTCGTACATTGGTACGTTCTGAGTATGCTACGCAATTGATGTAGATGCAACATCTTTCTTGAGGAACTCCAGTCCAACCTCATTGAATGTTTCTTTTTCTTTCCCTGCATCGAATTATTTTTGTGATTCAATATTCTTCTTCACCCATTGGTGTTGCATTGGCTCCTATCTTAGCTCCTCTGTACGTAAATATGTTGATGTTTCTTCCATCAACCCGAGCTTCTGCCAAAATCCAATGAACATTTTAATTTTTATGGTTCCTTTTTTCTTGAATCTTCCCCAAAAGTGTTTGTCATTCCTCTATATCATGGTTTGTTGCGCGAAAATACATGCATGTCGCAGGTGGAAGTGGACATTCCCTTGCATAATGTCTTGGATGTTGGAAGTTGTGGCACACTATTGGACCTCTGCCTCTTCCAAATCCTCCTCTACCTTGTCCTCCACCTTTGTATCCACCTTGATATGCTCGTGGTGTGTTGTAATGAGGTACCTGATTATACTGCGCGGAGCTATACTGAGGTTGTGTAGTTTTATATTGTGGATGCACATTGTTGTATTTTTGTTGTGCGTTATTATATGGAGGTGGTACCTGGTTAAACTGAGGTGCATATTTCTTTGTCATCATTTCTTCCTACACCCTATAGGTGTCTGAAATTCTTTCCCTCATTAGGTCCATTGTCCTACAATATTTATCACCATGACCCACTGATTTGCAAAAATTGCAGTATGAATTCTTGGGTATTGTCTGGTATTTCTGCATCATTGGACAATGATATGGATCATGCCCATGTGTTTTATATATATCACACCATATTCCTCCTATTGGAAAAGGGTTTGGTAGCCCTGTTTCCATGTACTACGTAGAAGTTGGGCACTCATTCTTATGGTGTCCTTCTGACCTGCATGTGGTACACCAAACAACTTCTCTTTTCTTTTTGCCCCTATTCTAGTTTAGTTGAAATGTGAGGTTCTTCAGATCCTCCTTAAACTCCTCTATTGCTGGATCTGTCTTCTGATATTGGTTCTCTTCCAGTTATAGGGCTGCCCGCAGAGCCTTTGCCTGAGTTTTAAACTTTTGCTGCCTCAAAGGGTATTTCAGACATGCTAATAGTGAGTTCACAAAGAGATGTCTATGTTGCATGTTAGTCATGACATACTTCAACTTACCCTTCAATCGTTTGAACCTCTGATCAATCTCCCAAACATACTCACCTGGTTTCTATCTGATTTCAATCATCTCGTTCATATAATGATCCTATGAGCTAGGCTTCTGAAATTCATTTATTAGTAGCTTCTTAACATCCATAATAGTGTATGTTGTCCCTGATGAACTTTTTACAGCTAGACTCATGTACCAATCCAGTGCACAGTCTCTTAGCGTGATATCTAACTAGACAAGTTTTGTATCCTCATCTGTAATATGCTTTGCTTCCCAAATCTTCTCACAGATAAACAAGTGCTTTTCAAGATCCTTTGATGCCTCTCCATTGAATTTGGGTAACCTAATGGTGGGATCATATCCTACCATTTTGAATAGTGATGAACTAAGACCTCCGCGCAGTGTAGATACTTGACTACTACTTCTTGAACTAGCTCCTTCAGTCAGTGCTCCTTGATTAGATTTATTTTATGTTGTCTTTCTTCCACTAAAATTTGGTTGTCTAAATGGTGGTGTTCTTTCTAGTGTATTAGTCACACATGGGGTTACGGGTTCCACACTGACACTGGCATGGATAGGAGTTCTTCTTTCTGTTCCTTCCCTTGGACCTCTTGTCTTCCTTTCATATGTTGCACGCATGATTTCCTCAATTTTCTCCATAGCCTAGATATCCTCTACCTCTTCTTCATCACTTTCCAAGCCCTCTTTATCTGTTATGGCTCTGTTCTTATTATTCATCTTATATTGGTAGGGTACTCCACTTCGCGTATTTCTAGTTGTTTCCATTATTTGCTTTATCTGGTCTTCGTCCATCATGATTGGGTACATGGCCTCCTTCTTGCCCTTATCCATGTCTCCCTCCATCCTTCCAGCTTCTGTCAGTGCTTCCCCCCTTCCCCCATGCACGCAGGGAAGTTTAGTTGTCTGATGCCATAGTCATTACACCTTTGTTATACAGTAAGATCTTAATTGAAGTATAGAGCAATCTAATATACCTACCTCTAGATCCCTTTAGAAACTCTTTCTCTACTACGTTGTAAGACTTCACGGTATCTACTACAAATTATGTGATAAACCCTGCAACAATACTGTCTAGCCAGAAATCTATTGCGCACGTGAATTTGTTGTTAACTTGTTGTAACTGCGTGATCTCCATAGGATTCCACTCGATATGTCTAATTCGATTTGTAGGGTGGTTTTATTTCAACCTCAATAGCCACTCCTACAACACATGCGGAAAATCATAGAAAAATACTTCATACAAGTCATTACATACGTACTTGTCCAGGTATTTGTGCGGTGTTAACTTGGGGTTTATGTTATCCTTCTGCACAAACTCAAGCTCCTTTGTTTTCAACCAAGTTTGAATATCTATCTTCGTTGGATTCCATGGTATGAACATTCATTTTTATACCTTCATTCTCTTCGTGATTATTTCACGGATCCCACTCACTCAATCCCATGCAGTTCCAGCTGACAACATAACCATTTGTTGGTTGATATCCTTCTTTAACTACTTCTTGGGCTGACCCAAGTTCAGATCTGAACAAGCTTCCAACAAATCCCTCTAAACTATCAGCCCTCCTGGTAAACTAGAAGGAAACACAACACACATTGTGTACTGCACAATCTCACCTGAGATAGTTCTATGGGTGATTGCAATGCTTAGATGCTTGCAGTCTAGGAAAGAGTCGCGATCTAGGATTGCATTTCATCCTCTTGGGCCTTGATCTAGTTGTTCTTCCTATTCTACTTAATATTCATTCACCTGTTACGTCTATGCATGCATTCTAATAGATCTAACATATAACATATGTCACAGAATTATCCATTCATCCATTCATAGTCTAACTACTTACAGAAGGTAAACATGCAATTGATCACAACACATAACAAAAGTGTTACCATGGCTCACCCCATCCTGGTATACGTCCACCAATATTTGGCTCTTAGGATATTTTATTATGGTTCTGTAATATATAGCACTGCGTGGACTACAATTTCTGATCATACAATCACGAAACAGGTTCCACAACCCCTGTGAGGCGGACTAGATCGTACCAAGATCATCAGCCTGCGATCTAACCCTCGAAATCTAGTTACTTCACTGTCCTACAACTCAACAACTTACAAAAATGTATCAGATATTACAATCATTCTTCTAACTAAGAAAAACAATATTCTCTCCCATTCTGGAACAACTCCTCCTCCTGCTATAACAACCCCAACCTAGACCTCCTAGGTACTTACTTTTCCTTAGTTTTTGGCTTCTCCGCCATTATAGTCTCTTACCAAAAACCATATCCCTAATGTGGTTAGGTTTTCCTGCATGTGTTCCTTGCATGCTTTCCTCCTTTGCATGCGGCTTTCCCTTGCATGTGCTGCTTTTCCTTCCAGCTCTACTTTTCTAATTTAAGATTTACTTTCCAAAATTGGATTGTTCCCCAAAATCAGCATGCACCCAACAAACATGTACATTAAATCATTATTTCCATTTCATTTCACAGAGTATGAAAATACTTATCAGAAACCAGAGATCATGAAGAAACTGTTGAAAGGGGTGTGTGTTTCCACCCAACCATAGGCACAACCACTCGTGAACGGATTTACCATTGGCCACCCCCTATCTAGACCATGATGCTCTAAGAGAGACTCTTTCTTCTTTCTCAGCGACAGTTAGGGACGAAGCTTACTCTCCTCCTCCCAGAGGAACTTAGTAAACAATTTTCTTTGTACCAAGCAAGGAGGTATGCAAGGAACACTTCCAAAGTCACTCGTCATACCCATTTATCAGCATGGACTAAAAAGGCTGCCAACAAATTCTTGCACTCAGAAGTTGAACCAGAGATTTGCAAGAACTCTATTCTCTTCTAGAGGTTGGTCTCTCCACTCTGATTCCGCACAGATTTGCCTATGTCCATGAATTACTTTCTTTCTTTCCTTCCTCGGCAAGATTGCATGGGTATGAATCCCCAGCTCGTGGTCAGGTATGGAAACCTTACAGATGGGTACCCTGCCCCATCTCCTCATTAACTCTTGAGGAGGATTTTCCAACTACCATCCTGACTGGTAATTCATGTATGGATCAAAGGACTATTCTGGTTCTGAGCAATTAAATCCAGTAAGGTACTCATTTGGTGGGGGTCATCTCAACCATTTCTGGTTCCCCTCACTATCTTTCTAATAACATCATGGTCTATCTTGGAAACCCCCCTTTTAGTAGTTATGCAACACTATCCATTTTTAATTAATCAACATAAATATATACATTACCTTTTATAACAAAGGTTCACCAAATCCAACATTCACACATATTCAGTCTATGACAGTCTTTTGGTAAGTTATAGTTATATTTACAAGCTAGGGGAAACAAGGGTATCACACCATATGCAACTAAAAATAAGAATATAATCAAGATATATGACTACAAAATGTCATAGGTGTGACCAAAAGATATCACTAATAAGTATTTGAAATGTGAAGAGGTATTGGTGAGGCCAAAAGTCATCATTATCCATTCAAACAACCCAAATTTGGTTTTAAAAGCGCTTTTCCGAGCACTGTCTCCAAAATCCATGCAAGCCTAATAATATCCAATAGTAAAGTTCAATTTGGTGAAAAATTGGGTACCTTAAAGGTGGTCCATCAAAGCATTAATATCAAGTAAGGGACAACACTTCTAGATGATGACTTTATTAAGAGCCCTACAATCAATGGCCAAGCACAATTTATAGTGTTCCTTCTTAGGGATAATGAAGGTGGGGGAACCACACAGAGATGATCTAAGCTATATGTGGCCAGATTCAGGTAGATATTTGATTCAGATTATTTTCGGCATGAAATGAGAGCGGAGATATAAGACAAAAATATTTAGAGATATTGAAAGAGAGACAACAATATAACGAAGATATAGCAGAAATAAAAAGAGTCACAGATATATAGTAATACACGATTTCTATTAATGAAATAAATGTACAGAGACTGTAAAATACAAAGTGAAAGACTCGCTAGAATGGTGACAACTTATCTCTGAGAAGAGATGTGACGGCTACTCACATCCGTGAGAATATGATTACTACAATGAGGCTCTAAGGGCCTTTTTAACATAAGTAAAATCCAAAACCCTAACCCTGGAAGATGAAAAGCCAAAAGGTTTGTGGGCCCCGATGGGGGTAGTTGATACGTCAGCTTCCTAGGGGCGTAACTTTTGCATACGATCTCTGTTTGGGGCACTCGACAGCTCATTGGAAAGATCTATCCGAGGAATACAAATTTTGGATGAGCAACATTGATCTATAATCCATGTTTCTCCCCGTTTTCTCAAAAACCATTGTTTAGGGCCTCAAAATGGCCCCGGAAGTTAAAAACTGCTAAAAATAGTAAATTACCAAAATTGCCAGAAAACTGTTTTGAGCTAGGTGGAGAAGGTGGGTGGCCACCGATATCTACCTGGATCAATCCTCCCTCCTTAGTAAGCAATGATCTCCATTGCATTGAGTTCCTGGGGGAGAGGGGAAAGCAATTGCTGAATCTGAATCTTGGTGAGCTGCTTGCCTTGCTGGAGACGTCGAGTTTCTTGGTTTGTTGAAGGTTGTCAAGAACATGTGGCTGGAAGGGTTGGACCTTTTTAACCAGTCTAGCTACATGAGATGACTGTGTGCATAAGGAATCTTTGCGCTTTGTTGCCACCTTGTCGACCTGCTTCTGTTGGATAGAAGGTGCTTAGGCCGAGGCTGTAGTGGTTGCAATATCCTTTTGTTCACCTTTTGAACAAATTGTGAAAAGGCTAAATTTTGTAGTATGAGATACTACTTTGCAACTCTTTTTAGGTGGGACAATAGTCGGAATTACCGCTAGTATTCTGTAGAGATGACCCCCCAAAGTAACAATGACACTACGAGGTCGAGACTCATAAATAGCGTGGCACTTCCACATATATGGTTGGCCCAAGAGAACATCATAGACATCCATTGGGGAAACATCACATAATACCTCATCCCTGAAGGGTTGGATGCAGTATGACAATTGACACTATTGGCTGACACGAAGATCTCGTCCTTGGCGAAGCCACCCGATGTTGTATGGTTGCAGGTGTGGTGTTGTCGACAATCCCAACTGTTTGATGACCTCTGCTGAGATGAGGTTCTTTTGGCTTCCACTATCAACAATAAAATTTAGCGGGGTCCCCTTCAACCACATCTGTGAATGAAAAAGGCGCTCCCCCTCTTCTGGATCTGTTGGTTCTTTTGGTTGAATTGTTGCAGTCACGACAATAGCAGTGGGGTCTGCACCAATGATCTGTCCTTTACCAACATTTTCAGAATCAGATTCTGAATCAGGGTTCGGCTCCTTGTCTTTGATCTCGACCACCAATGACTGTTTTGAGCGACATTCATCGGTGTTGTGCCAGGGGATTTTGTGGAAATCACACCATTTTCCGGTGTCCTTCTTTGTCTTCCCATGACCCTTATTTTCCCATGGCTTGGACTGGTTTTCGAGAGGCTTCTTGTTAGGGATATCTTTGTCATACTTTGGTTGTTGTGGATTTGCAGACCCGAACTCCAATTTTTTTTGGTGCTTAAATTTCTACTCAATTTTAACAGCATATCGATAGGCAACACCGAGTGATGAGATGTCCAAAAAATCCATTTCAATTTGGATGTATTTGTGTAGATCCCCACGGTATTTCAGAACCAAATGTCGTTCAAAGTCTTTGATACCCATCTTGGTGCGCAAGGTATAGAAGGTATTATTGAACTATGGAATTGCTTGTCCCCTCTCTTGCCACAGTGTGGTCCATCTCATGTACTGGTCCTCATAGTTGCTAATAGGGTAATATTGTTCCTTTACCGCATCCACAAAAAAATCCCAAGTGGGCTCGGCCCCATCTATTCTAGACTCCTCTGTGGAACTTTGCTTCCAGTAATTTTCCCACCAATGTTTGACATGAGGGAGAGATTTAAGGAGTGCGAAAGTGATCCTTTCCCTGTCAAAAAAATTATGAACAGAGAAATAACCTTCTAAAAGATTTAACCATTTGTCTAGGGCATTCGCATCTATCTGACCTTCAAATACAGGAATATCAAAATTGACCTATACCTTAAAAGGTGAGGTGCCTCCAAAGTGGCCTCTTGATGAAGATGCGTCTGATGCTATCGGAAGACGTTGAATGATGTGGGAAAAATTCTCTATCATTTCGTCCCTCTGTCGCATGAGAGCTTGCTCAAGCAACAGACTGATAGGATCGTCTGCTCTGCCATTTTTCTTTTCTTCCACCATTGAGGGTTTCTTGGGTGTGCGAGAGCGATTGTCCTCAAGAGAGACAATCTTGAGACCCAACTTTCTATACTCGAACCTCGTCGAGGACATGCAATGAAAAACGATCAAGAGCATCCTGCTCTGATACCACTGATCCAGATTATTTTCGGCACGAAATGAGAGCGGAGATATAACACAGAAATATTTAGAGATATTACAAGAGAGACAATAATATAACAGAGATATAGCGGAAATAACAAGAGTCACAGATATACAGTAATACACGATTTCTATTAATGAAATAAATGTACAGAGACTGTAAAATACAGAGTGAAAGACTCGCTAGAATGGTGGCAGCTTATCTTTGAGAAGAGATGTGATAGATACTCGCATCCGTGAGAAGATGATTACTACAATGAAGCTGTAAGGGCATTTTTAACATAAGTAAAATCTAAAACCCTAACCTTGGAAGATGAAAAGCCAAAAGGTTTGTGGGCCCCGATGGGGGTAGTTGATACGTCAACTTCCCAGGGGCGTAACTTTTGCATACAATCTCTGTTTGGGGCACTCGATAGCTCGTTGGAAAGATATATTCGAGGACTACAATGTTTGGGTGAGAAAAATCGATCTACGATCCATGTTTCTCCCCGTTTTCTCAAAAACCATCGTTTAGGGCCTCAAAATGGCCCCGGAAGTTAAAAACTGCTAAAAATAGTAAATTACCAAAATTGCCATAAAACTATTTTGAGCCAGGTGGAGAGGTGGGTGGCCACCGATATCTACCTGGATCAATATTTGAGTTGAATTTCAACCTCGGTGGCCTTAAGGGGGGATAAACGATATGAAGGAGATTTAGGGAGAATGACACTAGGAATTCAGTTAATAGAGTGCTCGATATCGCGTGTAGGAGGAAATCTAGTAGTGGGAGTAAAAACACTAGCAAACTCCTTGATCAATGCCAACATATCAAAGGAAGGGGATTATGTATAATTATTAGGTTTCACCAAGTGGATTATGGATAAGGATAGACATTTATGTAAGATAACCTAATAAAAAATGTCAATCGTAAAGATAATAAGGGGGCATGGTAATGGTAGCGGAATTAAGCTCATAGATCTTACCATCCTTGAAGAGCTTAAAAATAACACACCTCAAGGCTTGTAATTGATGTTGGTAGGGAATTCCCAATAACATGTTCAAGCAATCAAGAGGGAAAACATCACAATGGATAGTGTCATAGAAAGCACAAATGAAAAAGGTAGCACTATGTCATTCATTAATCAACTAGAGAGGGTCATCTTTATGGACCCAAGCCAGATGATAAGATGAGGGGTGTATGGTAGTGGGTAGTTGCATTCATTCAACACCAATGATCTTTTATTTGAAAATTATGGGGTTTATCCTATTGATCTTTGATTTGACAATTATATAGAAAGAAGAGGTCATTAGTGGGCTAGAATGGATCCCAAGCCATGAGAAGTGGTGAAGGATCTGTATAGGTAGGGTTGTCTAGTGAAATGAGCTTTGGTGTTATATATTGTTGAGTAGAGGTAAGGGATTTTGTAATAGAACTGGATTACTCATTGGTAAAGAGGGTTTTGGCGACACCTTGGCATTGGTGAGTGCTACACTTGGCAGTAGAATGTGTTTGTGTCATGTGATAGGAACGCCAATGACTAGGATGAGAGGGAAATGATGCAATATTAGAGGCAGAGTTGAAGATGGAGGAGGTGGGGTTAATGTGGGATGTGGTTGAGGGCTACGAGGTTGTAGGGAATGAGGACATTTATCATTTTTTCTTTCAAGATCCAGGGAAAGAAGGAATGTCTGGTCAAGAGTTCTACTCTCAAATAAGCACATCTCATTTCTAAAAACTGATAATAATCTAGGACACGATTTAATAATAAGTACCTCTTTATGATTATAGATTTGAAGCTAAATATGTAGCCAAGTGAAGACTTCAATAAACTATTGAATTATTAGATCTAGAGTCGGTCAAAGATATAAACTCCCAAAATATTTTACAAGTATATAGGGGGTAAAAATTCCTACACATGTCTTAACAAAATGTATCCTAGGTGAAAATATGGAAATAAGTGAAGCTCATTACCTATGATGTGTTGAGTTCATCATAGAGTTCTAGAGATTCGGTGTGGGATTGCCACCAAGCCAATGATACACCATCCAATTGATACTCAACTATTTTCATCTTATGTTCTTTATACATATTTGGATAAGTCTTGAAATAGGAGTGTTGGCTACAAATCCAGACATCCAACACTTCATCTTGTATATGGACATCATACTTGGGTAGAGTAATTCAGGTTTCTAGCTAGAGTGTTGAAGTAGATGCCCTAGATTGTTTATGTAGGGATTTAGTGAGTGAAAGTACTGAATCTTGAATGGAGTTGGACTAAGTAGAACCACCATCTTTAGAGGTAGGATCTCTATGAGCACATAGATCTAAAGAAGTTTGTGTTTTTCTAGGGTGAGTGGGAAGACCTCTAGAATCCTAGAATAAGAAAATTATTGTGTGATCTAGGTGGGCGTTGATCCAAAGGAACTTAGTCACTTTCCAATTAGAGTTGTTGTGAGGGAGCAGATCCATGAAAGGTACAAAACCCAACAACGAACTACTCTCATACCAAGCGATATAAATCAAGCTTGCTAAAAGAGATTATTTAGAGAATAGAAGAGAGATTGAAGAGAGAAAACTCAAAATTATTCATTTCCATTCTGTTAGAAAAAATCCTCTTATATAGGTTTACAATGAAAAAGTAAAAAATAATTAGCACACTTATGGAGCAATGTGCTCATCCTCATTGTACATTGAAATGACATAGGAAAATCATTGAATACCCTAATGCAAGGTGTCAAGTAAGGTTTCTTCTTCTTGAATTTTTCAAATAGTTTTCAAAAGTTGCAAGGACACATTTTTCAAACCCATAAATAGTTTTATCATACATTTCAAACAAGAAAAAAAAGAAAATTATAATTACCTAAAACAATTCTCTAATAATGTTTCTTCTTCTTGAATTTCTCAAATAGTTTTCAAAAGTTGCAAGGACACATTTTTCAAACCCATAATTTTTTTTATCATACATTTCAAACAAGAAAAAAAAATTATAATTACCTAAAACAATTCTCTAATAATGTTTCTTCTTCTTGAATTTTTCAAATAGTTTTCAAAAGTTGCAAGGAATCATTTTTCAAACTCATAAATGGTTTTATCGTACATTTAAGAAGAAGAAAATAAATAAATTATAATTACCTAAAACAATTTTCTAATAATGTTTCTTCTTTTTGAATTTTTCAAATAGTTTTCAAAAGTTACAAACCCATAAATAGTTTTATCATACATTTCAAACAATAAAAAAAAAATTATAATTACCTAAAACAATTCTCTAATAATATTTCTCTTCTTAAAATTTTCAAATAGTTTTCAAAAATGACAAGAAAACATTTTTCAAACCCATAAATACTTTTATCATACATTTCAAACAAGAAAAAAAAAATATAATTACCTAAAACAATTCTCAAATATTAAGAGTCATAATATAAAAAAATAAAAATAAAAATATATCCAACATTTATAATAAAATATATAAACTTAAAAAGGAAAACAATACACTTCATAGACACAATTAAGGTATGCCATAAAAATACCATGTAAGCATGCACTATCTTTTAACATACATACATAAAAGCATGAACTAAAATGATAAAAGAATAACAAAATCTATTTATCATATATAATTTATTTTTTAATAATGATAATAATTAAAATAATTAAAAATTATTTTAGAAAAGAATCTTACCCTATATTAAAATAAATGATTAATTTTTCCATATCTAAATTGAATAGTATGTTAAATCAAATCCCCAATTAAACTTCAATGACAAGTGAATGTTGATGCAACTTTTTCCGTTTTAATGAAAACTAAGTTTCCTTCCATCACAATTTCATTACGTTTTTCACTTTATATGTTTATTGAAAATTAAGTTGCCTTCGAGACAATTTTTTATATGTTTGCGAAAGTTTTTGATGTGCGTGGAGAAAGTAAGGTGTAAGTTAAAATACAAAGCATTCTTCAATAGTTAGACCAAATCTTGACGTGACCTTGCTGCAACGATGTGATTTTAAAGATTTTTTTAAATGTGGTTGAAAATACTTTTCCAAAGTCAAATTTGTTTGTTTATAATATTTTTTTAATTTTTAAATCACAAAGTGTTTATATTTTGGAAATATTAAATGATTTAAAATAAGTTGTTAGTAGTTTGTAAAGAAGTAAACTTAAGCCATTACACATTTGCATAGGGTGAAGAGGGGTATTGCAGGCCTAGTAAATGTGTCCTCTGTGGTAAAAAGAAGGAAAATATAAACGATCTTTTTAGATTTTTTTTTAGTGATTGTGATTTTTCTAAAGAAATTTGGTATAATATTCAAAAACAAATAAAAAATGAAGGTAAGTGGGAAGGAAGACAGATATGGGATTGTTTTAAAAACAACGAAGTTATATTTGTTGGGAAATATGGAAACAAAGGAATCTGAAAATATTTGAAGATCGAATTCCTAATAGGAACATAGTCTGCAATAGTATTCTTCTTACCTGTTAAGGGTAGAAGAATAGATAGACTACCTCTTATTGATTGGGATATGGTAGTGGGGTTCTTTGATGGAGCTTCACAAGAAAAAAGAACCAAATGTGGGGCTGGAGCACTTATAAAATGTCTACCTCTTATTGATTGGGATATGGTAGTGGGGTTCTTTGATGGAGCTTCACAAGAAAAAAGAACCAAATGTGGGGCTGGAGCACTTATAAAATGTCCAATTCTAGGCACTTACAGATTGAAAATGAACTGTGGTAATGGTACGAATACAAAGGGTGAACTTCTTGCATGGTGGTGTATCCTCTTTTTTGCTTGTTATAAAAAGATTGATAGATTACAGTTGGTAAGTGACTCAAATATTATAATATAAAAGAACTGCCAAGTTATATTTGTTGGGAAATCTGGAAACAAAGGAATTTGGCAATATTTGAAGATCGAATTCCTGATAGGAACATAGTCTGCAACAATATTTACCAGGTCTTGGGAGATATAAAAGTATCCTTACCTGTTAAGGGTAGAAGAATAGATAGACCACCTCTTATTGATTGAGATATGGCACTGGGGTTCTTTGATGGAGCTTCACAAGACAAAGGAACCAAATGTGGGGCTGGAGCAGTTATAAAATGTTCAATTCTAGGCACTTACATATTGAAAATGAATTGTGGTAATGGTATGAATACAAAGGGTGAACTTCTTGCATTGTGGTGTATCCTCTTTTTTGCTTGTTATAAAAAGATTATAATAGATTGGTTTACTAATGAAAACAATCTTCAGGTGATCTCTCTTTAGCCTTGGATGTCTAGAATTCGAGTGCTGAGCGAGAGATTTACACAGCTAAAAGCTCAACACATCTACAGAGCATATAACAAGGAAGCTATCGAAAGAAGCTCTTCATCTAGTAGAGGATGGTATATATTTCGCATTGGAAAATGAAGGACACTATGAAAATTATGATAGATTAGAAGTTAGATAACTTCTTACAGGACATGGACTCAAATCATAAGGGTATTTTTTTTTTTGCTTTTTTGATATGAGGTTGTATTATCTGAGCAAAATTTTGTCAATCTTTTTAGGCAGTTTTTTTGAGAATATATGTTTGTAAAATGAGCAGAGAGATATATTTTCTGTACAAGTGGAGATATATCTGTACGAGCATATTTAACAGAATTATTATATTTTCTAATATAATTTTTTTCCCTTATTGAAAAAAAAAAATCCTATATAAATAGTTTAAATGTTTTATGTTTTAACTTTTTTAGGTACATTTTTCATATTAGTTTTACTTTAAATTTGGTTAGAAATTTAGAAAGATAGTTAGAATTCTCACTTGTTGAGATTGTACAATGGGTTAAATTGATTTATGTATTTAAAAATACAATGTAAGCAATGAAAAGTCTATCATAACTCGGTATGCCAATCTACAATATGGACAACCATCATTAGTTGCTATCTATGAATGTGGGCTGACTCATCACCTTTATTCAAAGAAATCAACATCACCTAGAATAACCTACATGAATGTGGACTGACTCATTACCTTTATTCAAAGAAATCAACATCACCTAAAATAACCTACTTGTGATTAGTAAAAACATAGGCTTTCACTCATCCCACATACTTGTGGATCTTGGACTCCATAACTTTCTATATATATAGAAGCACAACCTCAATTTCTTGGCTTGTGACCGCCGACTAACTGAATTCACATTAGGCCACTCAGGAATAGAGAATATGAAAGGGTTGGAATTAAGTTTGGCAATTACTTCAACACTATACTGTAAGCTCACACCAGAGAAAACAAACTAGTGGAAATGGTTAGAGGTTGGATGTAACTTTTCATAAATTTTATCGAAGAGGAAGATCCCTGGAAATTACGGAATCACAATCACATAATACATGTAGCCATTACATAATTAACGGATTACATATTTACAGTCCATAAAAATCAGACCAAAGAAATTCTTCCTCCCATTTCTGCTCTTCTACCTCTACTTCATCAATACTGAACAGGGGAGGGGGAGGAAGCATAAGAGCCTCTGCCAAATACGTAAATAAGTTGAAGTGTTCGAACAAGTCGTCCTCGATCGCTACACACTCACCAACACGTTCTGTTGGTCTACAAACTGATGAGGAATTACTACTATCTGTTTCCCCTGATACCTCGGCACTTGCTGTCTCGAAGTCGGAGCTAATTATTGCCGACAGTCCATCTGAGGAGGAGGTGGTTGCATTCTCATTGCTCACTGGAAGCTTTCTCGGGCTTCTCCTTGCTCGTTTATTGTCGTGGTTCGATCTTCCAGAGTTCCCTGCACTTCCAGAATAGAACGCAACGGCTGCTTTTGAAGCAGCAGCCTGAATGTG
>ML778993.1:520249-549408 GCA_009831015.1 Picea engelmannii
TAAATAAAACTCAGTCATTTCAAATAATGAGAAAAATTTACAATATATTGATTTACTTTCGAGTGTATATCTTTATGTATAAATATAACTTATTTATTTGAAATGTATAAATAAAATTCAGTCATTTCAAATAATTGGCAGTGCGTAAACGTTTACTTTTGACATTTTTAGTATTTTATTATTTTTAAATCGTATTATTAATTATTTTAAATTGCTTTTTGGGAAGTTGAAGTCTTTTTAGTCATTAAATAATTTTTATAAGTTAATGTCATGGTCTTGTATATTTCAATTGATGAAGTTTTATAGGTAATCAATTTAATTATCAAGAGAGATTAGTATAAATTTATTTTCTTTTAATGATGGGTGAAGTGTTCACTTAATATTTTGGACTTTTCAATAATGACGATGATGATGATTAATCCACCTATACAGAATTGGTTTATGGGACCTTAAGAGAGTAAGAGATTACTTGCAATTCTTTAAAATTTTGTTTCTCTGCTAGAAAAGCATAGAAAAACATTAAGAAAAGCTTTCCAAGATCATCATAGTTTTGTTGAGTTAAAAGGTTAGGAAGGTTGGTAGTGTGACAAATATTTTGAAATTGAGATCTAATATTTTATACACACTTGAAAGCTCAAACAAATCAATATTTTTTTTAGTTTTCAACAATAGATATATGAATGCAGTAAGTTAATTAGTGGATGTTGATTTTTTTTTTTGGATTTGGTAGGAATTTGGTGGGAAGTTATAGTTCCACTTAATTAATGGGAATGTTGACCATGGAACTTTACCCTTAAGGTTTTGTCTTATTTTTGATAACTTAGATCCTTTGAATTTTGAATAGATGAGTTGATCAAGGCATAACTTTGCCTCATCCTAAAAAAAAAAGATACACTGGAAAAATTGAGTTTTGTCCACTTATTAACTCACTTCATATATAAATATGATATTAATGTAGAAATGATGTTTCCACTCTTCTTTGTTGCAAACATATTTACGGAGTATTTTGAGAAAAAAATTATTACTTTTCTCCCTCTCCAACTAAAATTGCAGTTGAGATTTGTGTCAATATGTATTATCATAATCAATTCAACCACATTAAATTCATTATTAAGATTAAAGAAAACATAAGAAAATGGGACTCTTTGTGTCCTCATTCTACACAATCCAAGTAGGTTTAATGGTAAGAACGTGTGTTTCCTCCTTAAAGATCACAAACTCAAATCTAAAGAGAGGTAAGGTATGTATACCCTTGTTCCACAAACAAGAGTGTTCTCAACGTCACCATCTTACTTAGAAGATGGATGTTCTCAACAAGCTTTTGATACTATTTATTGAAAAATCTGAAACAATTTTGATAATCCCCTACCCCTCTCTTGTAATAGCCAGTAAGAGATGTTCTCAACAAGCTTTTGATACTATTTATTGAAAAATCTAAAACAATTTTGATAAGAGGGAAGAACCGTAAGAATAATGAGGGGATCTATTTGCCCAATCTCCCACACTTTCTCAACATTTTAGAAACTAGAGTGGAAGAATTACTCACTCACGGGAACGTATGGACGAAGAAAATGCCCATATCCTTAATGTTTAAATAACCTATCTTTCCATGCAACCTCATGTTGTCTACATCATTTCTTGTTCATACGGTAAGCCTTAAGCCTGGTTAGTACATTCAAGTTAAAATTAGAGAACATTATGTAAATATTAATAATAATGGATGGTATTTCTCAATGTACCTTTTAAATGGTCAAACAAAACTAAGTACCACATTTGCATCAATATGTAATATTTTTAATTTGTAACAAAAACGATATCAAAGAAATAACACCTACTAAGAAAAAAATAATTGTAATCAAACATATCAAATGGATAATCTAGTGTTAATATTGGAATTGATAAGAGTGTTCGCAATGCCACTTCGAGAGGGAAACTTCCAAACAAGCATAGCTCCAATACAATGTAAAATACTCCATACCACTTGTATTGTTCTTTACCCTTATAAATAGATTATAGCAAATGCTAACCATAACCACTATTGGTTCTTATATTAATGACTGGGCCATATTATAATATTGAATAACAACTATTTAGTGGGCCTTATTTAGTGAAGCCACATTATATTATTGAGTACATATGCTAAGTACTTTGTGAGACTTCTTTAATGAGCTTACATCACATTATTTACCACACACACCAACAACCTTGTGGACCTTCTTTAATGACGTTACATGAAATTATTGAGTACACACTCCAACAACTTAGTGGGCGTAGTCTAATGAGGATGACTCACCATTAGAGAAATTTAGAGGTAACAAATGGGTCTCAAATAAAATTAAAAAATCTATCAAGATCAACTTGGAATAAACTAATAGGATTTAAGATGATGATGCCAACGATAAGGGTAAATAGTTTTAGAGGGAAAGAAAAAAAATGTTTTTTTATATCTACTTATGGATTTACTCAAGTTTCAACTATAGGCACTCCTTCAATGAAAAATTAAATTCCGCATTCAAAGAGTACCCACACTACATATTTTGAATGAAAATAAACACAATTTTTTTGTGTATTTAATAGACCCGCAATGAGATAAACTTGAATACATGAAAACATGTGTTTCTTTTCATTAAAAGTATGTAGTGTGGGTACTCATTGGATGTGGAATTTAACTCCACATCCAATGAGTGCGTACACTTGAAATTTGAGTAAACCCATAAGGAGATAAGTTGAAAAGACAATTAAAAAAATTACTATTTTTTTTTTCTTTTGCTTTGAAAATCATAACTCTTATTTTATTCTTTTAACTATTATTTTATTATTTTTCTTATGAGACCCATTTTAGACCTCAAAATTTCTCTAATATTACATTAATTAACAACCTAGGTACTAGTAACTAGAGGAGTTAGGGTGGGAGCCTATTATGTCTCCCCCTTCAGAAACATTTTCCTTAGGGCTAGAGATGGGGAAACTGCTGCAAGATCTCAACTAGTTCCCATGAGGCATCTTCTGGTTGCATATCCTTCCACTATATGAACACTTCATGTATAACATGTTGGTGTAGGTGATACTCACATTTGTCCAGTATGGCCCCTAACTACAACCAAATGGTTAACCCTCTTTGTCTAGTTTTGGAAAATCGTCCGAGCTCAGCTATTTTTCCCAACCATTGGCTTCAAGTAGGGAACATGAAAAACAAGAAGTTGGAGTGGGTAGGAAAATCTAATTTGTAGGTGACTTGGATGATCATGTTGAGTAGCTAATAAAGCCTATAAAACTTGGGTGTGAGCTTCTAGGTGCTCTTTCAATTGAGAGAGCTCTATTTGTATGGTTGGGGATGAAGAAAAATGATCCATAATGGATCATTATATAATTTGCCATTGATTTTGGTATTTTTTTGGGGGAAATTGGAGTTGTTGACTTCTAGGGCCCATTTTAGTAGAATGTCCTACTTTGGAGATTTGCGGTCTAGATCCTTTTGAAGCCTATTTGAGGCCTTAAACAATCGATTTTGGGGTAAAATATTTGCAAGCATAGCTTGGAGCCTCTCAATACTATTCTAGACTTCGAGAGCTAGGTTTTTCCTATATCTAGTTTTCCTAGGGTACATATTGTGTTCATCGTGTGGATGGTATGTCATTGTTTGTCTCTTTCATATCATTTTTTAGCTTGTTTAAGCAATTTTCTATGTTAAATTTAGAAATATTAAGTCTACAATATTTAGTAGAATATTGCTAGTAAAAGGATTGTAGAACAATATAAGATAAGTTATGACGAACTGTTCCAGTGGAATATTCATGACACTTTACATACCATATAGGTATGAGAGCATTTTTTTTGGGGGGTTTTATAGAAAGTCATTGAAATCTCTCACAACATGGTCATACTCATGGTGGATGGTTATAGTAACACTCCATGAGATGAGTTAGAAGAGAGATTTTCAAAGTTAGAAGCGCAAGTCATTGAAATCTCTTGCAACATGGCCATACTCATGGTGCCTTTAGAAAACCAGTTCAGACATTAGGGGAGTGTGGAATATCTTACTCAGAAGCTAGATCAAATGAGAAATTTAGAGATAATGAGGACCCAGAAAAAAGGAGTTGAAAAAAGATCCAAAGAAAGAGAGATCAAGTTCCAATGCCATCACTTCTTCTCGATCTCTATTTAAAGTGGAAGAAAAAGTAGACATCAAACCCTACCAAGGTGAGATTGTGTTAAGCCATAGACAAATCCCCATGTTAAGTATAAAACCCCTTATCAAGCCCTACATATTGAATTAATACATTTCTAGCCGACATACAAATATAATATTAGAAATGTATTAAATAAGTATATAGGACTTAATAAGAGGTTTTATACTTAACTATTGAAGGGCAACTTGGTTATGGCACAAAATATGATGAAACAAAAAGCATATCAACATCGTAGGAAAAGAGAATTTGATGTGGGGGATTGGGTATTTTTGAGACTACAATCATATAAACAGATGTCCCTCAAGCAACAAAAGAAGGACAATAAATTAGCACCCAAATATTATGTCCCCTATAAGGTGTTGCAAAGAGTTGGAAGTATGGATTACAAAGTGGAGTTGCCTTCATCTTCGCGTGTACATCTAGTCTTCCATGTTTCTTGCTTAAAGATGGTAAGCAGTGACAAGATCCCAGTCCAAACTATTTTACCAAAGATTAATGAAGAAGGGAAAAACATACTAGAACTAGAAAAAATCCTTGAAATAAGGATTAAGTAGCTGCAAAATTGAGCAATTATTGAGTACCTCGTAAAATGGAAGAACTTACAAGTGGAAGAGGTGACATGGGAAGATGAGTTATTCATGAAGAAACACCCACAATTAGTCAAATGTTGAGGACAACACTTGTTTGAAGGGGAGGAGTGTTATAGCAGGATTTGTCTCACCCTATGCAAACTTGCACAAAAGGATTTTTCAATTTCCCTATGCAGAATTGAAGTCCCCTTTTTGCAAATCCCAGAGCTAAAAACATTATTTTTCTACATATATGCGCCCTACCTATAATATAGCATGTGTATATGCAGGTTGCATCAGTACAGCCCACGTACATCGATATTTATGCCCAAAATTAAAAAATGGTGTCGAGTTTCCATGTCACGTCACGCGATCCATGATCCTTGACCTTCCATATACTAGAAATGTTCTGACTCGGCCCTTCAGTTCCATTTGAAGGCTAAAAATGGGCCAAATCCGAGCTATGGAAAAGAGGATAAAAATTCAACTTTGAGAGAAAAAGTTACTTTGGAGAAATTATTCACTTCGTATTGAGTCTGCATCCCTTTGTCCTTTTAAGTCTAAACGCATTGTTCAGCCCCCAAGCTCTTCCCTACTTGATTGAGAACCTCATTGTGTCTCTTATATGAGCTTTCCTTTGGTGGAGGATTGAAGTGGTGGAGGCCCAGCTGGAAGGGACTTAGTTTCTCGGTTCCGAACCGTGCCGACAAAGAAGTTTGTAATTCATTCACTTATGTTGATTACATTTTAAAAGAAATACTCTTTTCTCGTCCAATTAATGTCTCGCAAATATTTGAATTGTTATTCCATGGGCGTATTTGTTATGAATGTTGATGGACTATGCTATTGAATGTGCTAACATTATATATTATCACCATTTGCTTGAGTTTCTTGGTTTTTGAGGACAAGTTGTAGGTGTATTTCTTTGAGTCAAGTGCTCAATGGTGGTATTCATTGAACGTTTGGACGAGGTAGGTATTTTATCTTGTCTTGCTAGCATATTTGTTTATATATCATACCTGAGATTAGAGTTGATTTTTGCAGTCATTTCCATCTGTTTTGGTTTACCCCTTTCCATAGAGAGATTTTCCTCGTAACATAATTTCCAACTCTCACTGTGGGAGGTTGGAATCTCCCCTCTTATGGATCCTATCCTAGCCACACTCTTCCAGGAGCCAGTGCTCAAATGGGTGGTTATTCTACTTATTACACCCCATCCGTGTATCCTTCGATCACCATGCCAGTTCCCACGAACACTCTACCCATGGCGGGTCTCCATATGTCCTTTGGTATTTCATATGGAGGGTATCAATTTTACGGTACGAGCTACCCTCTTCATGAAACCCCTTCACATGGGGGAAACATATATCCTTACTTGACTAATCCTTATCATTCTTTTGTATCTTCGCAGACATTTTCTTCAGTGATGATGCCTATACAAACCTCTATGGATCAATTAGGTGGAGGATACTACCTTTTCGGACAGGGACAAGGTGTAAACCATGACCCTTCCTGGCCTGCAATGTCTCAAAACCAGTCTTTCTCAGGACCTTGGTCTCAAATGCCACAACTCACTGCTGACGCTAGTCCAGTCACTGAAATTCATACTAGAATTCGATCACCAACCTCTGCTACTCATGTTGGAGATTGGTCGACAACCTCTGCATGTCATGTTGAAGACCAACAACTAGGCACTGCAAGTCATGCTTGGGGCATCACTCTAGTCGCCATGAGTCATCCTGACATCATATCTCCAGTCTCTGCTAGTCACGCTTAGAGCATGTCACCAGCCATTGTGAATGATGTTGGGGGCATTCATACAATTGAGAAGCCTAGATTTATAAGACGTAAGCCCAAGTTATTTGTAGTATTTGTGAAGGAGATCACCTTACTCGTTTGTCCCTACTAGTGTTGGGATACCAGAAGCGTGGTCATCACCTAGGGGCCCTTCGAGTTCTGAGTCGTCTTTGGTTTCCCAACACTTTGTTTCTCCTTTGATTGACATGACAGTCATGCCGATGCAATCATCACTTGAACCCACTCCTATTTTTGAGGGTGGTGCGTCTCCTAGCCTTATTGTCACACATCCTATTCAATCGACGGTTGAAGAAGTGGTCATGCCGATGCAATATCCAGTCAATCCAAATCTTCTTGTGGAGGGTGATGCATCCTTCAACCATGTCATTATCATTTCTAGTACTACACCATCTAAATAAGAGAGATTTTTACTTTCCCCGAGTACTCTCCCTCCAAGTCTTGGAGAGATTCCCTTTGAATGGGATGGTCTTGTGGGGTATCAAATTCCTCCCCCTATACCTTTTCAAGTAAGAGACGTTATTCGATATATCGTGGAGAAGGTGACCTCCGCTAACACTTTATCCTCCTTGACTTGGAGAGATTTGGGTTTTCCCAAGCTTGTGTCAGCCATTCGTAAGTTGCTAACCTTTCATAGAAATCCTTCACAGGAGCCTTGGTCTCCCCCATGACATGTCGCCTAGAAACCCCCCAACGAGTCTAATTTAAGCCCTTTTCTGACTCGTGTAAAAAACAAAAAAATATTGTGGAGTGAATTTTTCCCTTTGAAACTCGTTAATTAGATTTGAAAGATCACGAGTCTTGGTTAAGCTCTTTTCTGACTCTTTTAAAAAAATGAGAAGATTGCTAAGTGAACTTGTCTCTTTCACACTCGTAAATTGGATTTGAAAAGACGTCTATTTGGTGCAAGTTTATCCCTTTTTCAAACCAACTAGACTAAGATTATGAAAAAGGAAAGTTTTTGGCGTTAAGTTGTAATTGCATCTCATGCCCTTGCTTGCAATATTGAGACTATTGTCGGTTCTCGCTTTTGTGTTATAAGCCTCTCACCTCAACAGCTTGCATCATCAACCAAGAAGAGCCCTTTTTATATCCTTTGCAACTTGATACCCTATACCAAGGAGAAAACATTCCCCCAAGTGTCCATATCCCGCATGCACCTCCTTGCATCGAGCATAGGTATGCGCCACTGTTGGAACTAATTTTTCTTACTTGCAAAACTCGTTTCCTCCTTTATATCATAGCATTCATTTAACTATGAAAAAAAAAAAATACGGGAGGGAAGGGAATATTATCTTATATTGGCAGCAGTTGTGTCACCTTTGAACAGAGCACAAATTTTTTTAGTCCACTTGTCATCAAAACTTTTTGTTTAGCATGACCTTAGGAAGCTGAGCTCATTACAGAGAGTTGACTCCCTCGAATGGTTACTCTTCCAGTACCTATGGAGAGTTTGATTGATGCCTCCTGCATCTCAAAGTTTCAATATTGAGTCTATGCTTCCAGAGTCTTCCATATGTCTCATGCTCTTGTTCAAAGGATGTCTATCAACCTGTGTCGGTCATTCTTCATAACTCTTGACTTTGCATGCCGACCATACCCTCAGTGTGTCTCATAATTACATGAAGTTGTAGTCCTATTGCGCACCCTAGTACTACTTTCCTCATTGGTAGGTAACCTTGGACCCAACAATTGACATTTGATCATTGGTTGTTGATTAGGTGGTTTCCCTTGTGTCTGACAACAAGATATCTATTCACACATTGGGATTCATGCAGTGTCTTGGATATCATTATCCCAATTGGTGGTTTCCTCACCTTTGTCATCAGTTTTCCCTATTGACTGCTATTCAGAGGGTTTTTTTCATGTACTTCTTCCATCTGGCACATGCGAAAGACGCACAGGGTCATTGGTTCATGAAAATGTTCTTTGTCTGATTTCCTCTAAATCATCAAGCTCCTTCTTTGTACCTCATGTTGAATGATGAGAGATGCCTTAATGCTCTCCTTTCAACGGGTCTCCTTCCATCAACTTCAACTCATCTATTCTGGAGACGAGACCTAGTGTCCTATGAGTACCTAGAGGCTTGCATTCATTAATGGAAGGTTCTCTCGCCATCGACAGTTGGTAATACATCAATGTCTCCTGATTGATGGATTCTTCAAGTGTTCGACCTTGACTCCTTTTTTCACACTTGTAAGAATTTTCTTGGTTCCTTGATACCTACTTTTATTATTGGTAGGTTGTCTCACGTTTGTTAACGGTATACCTTAATGACCGGTAATCAAACGAAGTTTCATTGTGTTCAACCTCAACTCCTTTATTCACACGATATAGACTTGCACCTTTGGCGGATTGTGTAGAAGACTTGAAGACATCAGTTTATAGTCACAACTTTCCTGAGTTGTTGCTACCTTTCATTGGACCAGTACCTATGTGACTTCAGTGATCATGGGAGATCAGATTGCACTCCAATGTATACGTATATCTTCATATTGATTTTGAGACTGGTTTTACTAGGCTTTTTTCGTGACTATGAAAACCTTTGGCATGTACCCACCTTTGTATTACCTATTCATGGCCATGGACAACTGTTTGGTATATTTTCACATGGATCTGCAGTGCAATTCAAATTGGTAGCCATGTGTGCAAACTTAGTACAGATTGTAATGAACAACTAGTTCTTCTAGCTGGGTCCCCATTACTCCACTTCCGGGTTTTATAATGTATTTCGGCCATCGCAGATACTCCTCTGACCTCACATATTAGGGGGCATCTATTATAGCAAGATTTTCCTCACCCTATGAAAACTTGCACAAAAGGCCTTTTTCCATTTCCCTATGCATACTTGAAGTCCCCTTTTTGCAAATCCCAGAGATAAAAATATTATTTTTCCACATATACATGCCCTACCTATAGTACAACATGCGTATACGCAGGTTGCATCACTACAACCTGCGTACATTGGGATTTTTGCCCAAAATTAAAATATGGTGTCGGGTTTCCATGTCACATCACGAGATCCATGATCCTTGACCTTCCATATACTATAAATGTTCCGAATCAACCCTTCAGTTCCACTTGAAGGCTACAAATGGGCCAAATCTGAGCTATGGAAAAGAGGAGAATAATTCAAATTTGAGAGAAAAGTTACTCTGGAGAAATTATTCACTTCATATTGAGTCTACATCCCTTTTTTCTTTTAAGTATGAACACATTTTTTAACCCCCAAGCTCTTCCCTACTTGATTGAGAACCTCATTGTCTCTCTTATATGAGCTTGCCTTTGGTGGAGGATTGAAGTGGTGGAGGCCCAGCTGGAAGGGACTTAGTTTCTCGGTTTTGAACCGTGCCAACACAGAAGTTTGTAATTCATTCACTTTTGTTGATTACATTTTAATACAAATACTCTTTTCTCGTCCAATTAATATCTTGCAAATACTTGAATTGTTATTCCATGGGCGTATTTGTTATGAATGTTGATGGACTATGCTATCGAATGTGCTAACATTATATATTATCACCATATGCTTTCGTTTCTCGGTTTTTGAGGACAAGTTGCAAGTGTATTTATTTTAGTCAAGTGCTCAACGATGGACTTCATCGATCGTCTGGACGAGGTAGGCATTTTATCTTGTCTTTCTAGCATATTTGTTTATATAGCATACCTGAGATTAGAATTGATTTCTGTAGTCATTTTCATTTGTTGTGGTTTACCCCTAGCCATAGAGAGATTTTTCTCATAATAAGGGGCATGTTAATCCCTAGCCAAAGCCCCATGTTAAGTATAAAACCCCTTGTAAATCCCTAGATATTGAATTAATACATTTCTAGTGTTATATTTGTATGTCGGTTAGAATCCTTAATTGTACCCTTTCATTATAATTGTACCCCTTTGTCCATAATATAGTTAGAAGTTTATTTTAGTGTCCATAATATAATATAAGTACAAAATATTTCATTTTCCCAACTGAAGTTAGAGGGCCATGCCCAAACTTGGTGGGAAAGTCAAAGGGAGATGATTAGGTTGGAGGGTGAGCCCCCAATAACTAAGTGGGAGGTGTTTAAAACTGTCATCAAGTCCCAATTCTATTTGATCATGTATGAAGAGGAACAATGTATATGTTGGATTTACTTTCAGTAAAAGAAAGGGTAGAGTGTGCAAGAGTACACCACCGAGTTAAAAAATATGGCCGTTATGTTGGGTATATATCCCAAGAACCCAGATGTACTCCTTAAGCATTTGGGCAGTCTACATAGTCATTTACAAAGGTAAGTGATGCTCTTTAAACCTAGGAAAATTGATGAGGTATATTGTGGAAAACAAATTTGTTTGACAATTATAAGAATATCCAATTTAAGTAGGATAAAATAAGGTAATCCATTTAGGATGGAATAATGTTGTATTGAGTAAAATGTATAAGAATGAGCTCTTAATTCCTTGTGCTTTGTTACTCCTTATATACATGGATTCTCTGCATGCTACATCTCATGAGATTTAGGAACATATGATCATTGTTGATCCTATCATGATCAACAATGATCATGAATTTCTTTTGCCAGAAGGTGATCTTCCTCTGCCCCAAGGTGATCTTCATTTTTCTCTGATTATTGTACATGTTTGACTCATGTTTCCATCAATGACAACACACAATCAATAATTCCAACATTAACCATGTCAACAGAGTCATAGTACTTAGAAATTTTACGTGGAAACCCAAATGGGAGAAAAACCACAAAAAAATTCTTCAATAACTTATGATAGGCACCAACCTACAGTTACAATATTTGTAGGCACCAGCCTGCTGGAGACACCAATATCCTTGACTAAGAACCAACTCAACAAAAGGTTTGTAGGTACCAACCTGCAGAAGACACCAATATCCTTGGTTGAGCACCAATCCAACAATGCTTGTAGGAACCTACCTACAAAAACAATGTTTGCAGGCACCAAATTGCATAAGACACCAATCTTGTCAACAATTATGTAACATCTCTTTCCTTCCTTTACCTGTACAATTCTATTGCTCTGGATTTGTTGTCTTAGTACTTTCCATCAGTTCACAATCTGCATGATTTCAAATGTTCCTTTGAACTTGCACCTCCCAACCACTCTTAGACATTCAAAACCTTCTTCCTTTCATTTTTCTACAAATCGAGAACCTTCTAGCCTCAACCTTTTCACTCTCGGATACTCCAACCTCAGAGATTCTTCACATATTTTTCTATTAACTCACCTTTCAAAACAATTTGGTATGGTTATTTATATTGATCCCATGCCTCTAAGAATTTGTCTACATATGAAATTTGACAGGGTTAGCTCCAACTCCCTTTGCTTCTTCCACAAAATCAGGATATCAAAGTACCTCAAAAGAAAAAAAATGGTCTTAATCTAATTTTACTGTACAAAGTCTATTCATAGGTCCTCAACTCTCAGCCATCGTAAGATATGGATCTTCATTGAATTTTCACCGTCGATTTGCAATCGTGCTCATCGAAACCACTAGGCCTATTAGACACCAAGTAGCTCAACACTAAGCCACCATCAAATCATCTCTTTAATTAATACTCATTCGTCGATATGATCTCCTTCATATCGGGACCACTGGGTGTCGAAACAATCAACACCACCATGATTCTCTGCAGTTGTCGGATTTGTCCCTAATTAACTCGTAACCATCGATTTGGTCTCTCCTGGACAATAAAAAACAACCTAGTTTCCTTCTTCATCACCAACAAAAAAAAATATAGGTATATACCTTAATTATGATGACACTCCTCTGATGATCTTCTCCGATGGATCCAATTTTCCTCAGAAGTAGGGATCAATGGACCTGATATCATCGGTTCCTATAAAAAATCGATGGTTAATACATACCTCTTCGTTTTATCTTTAACTAATTAGGTGGGGCCCACAGTGATCTACGACCAAGATTTCATCTCACATGTTTGCCGACCTACGGTCCAGATTTCTCCTCGAAGCTCTTCATCATCGAGGTGGTCCCACTCTGATGGATCATACTCTAATGGATCCATTGATCCTTGGAGTTTGGAATCAATGGCTCATAATTATTCTCATAGTCCTCATCGTCAGAGTACCTCTTCTATAGACAACATAGTCTACTTCGACCATCACTTCTCCGACGAGCGGTGGAGATCCACTCGCCATTCCAAATCAACGACTTACAATCATTTTCAGAGTCTTCATCGTCTGTGCCAGTCTTCTCAAGTATTCCTCTCAAACATTTGACCAAATCCTTTTCAATGTAAAACAAATATATTCTTGTTGCGACCCATCCAACCGGGGCCCAATTTCATTTCACACAATCAAACTCTGACATGCATCATTCTTTGGGACATGATAGTTTCCATGTTGGCCTCCTCGTCACCCTGACCACCGAGTTGTCACAATACTTCACTCCGACATCACTCTTTCCTTCATGAAATAGATCATCATGGATCCAATAACTAAGGTAGATCCTCCAATGGATCTATGGGCCCTATTAATTTGAAGTTACCTCCATTGGAGTCCTTGTGAAACCTTGCACTCAAATACTCCAATGGCCTTTCCATTTGATCAACGATACATATTCTCTCCGACAAACCACTCTGATATATCAACAAATCTTGTTAACTTGGATCCATAGATGATTTTAAGGTAAAATTTCACAAATGGGATAATTTTACATGGTTTTTCCCAAAAATAGATTGACAAATTTCCATTTTTTCTAAAAATAATTCGCCCAAATTCCATAGAATAAAATTATTTTACCTTAAAAATCGCCAAAATTTTATAGAAACTATACAAAATCCTTAGAAATTTGAATATTTTTACAAAACTATCGCCATTTTTTTTACATTTTGCATATTAAGGACTAGTAAGATTAGCCCATGTTTCTATATTTTAATATAAATTTCCATCCTTAAAATTATCCCTACTCGGATCTTCTCCTATCAAAGTCTTGTGCAACCTTGCACTCAAACACTCTGATGATCTAACCTTTTGACATGCTTAAAACCAACATCCACGGTCCAAATTTTTTCGACACCATTTTCTGATTGATCCAACGACTCCTATTGGCTCAGAGCTTCTCCCATCGGACTATCGTCACATGGACATGCGTCAATCTAGCACCATGCTTTGAACTTCTTCCTTTGGATTCCATCGAATTGTTCTTTCATTTCTTCTTAGTCCTATGAATGTATTGACTTATCCATCTTCCATATTTGTGTAGGGTCATTCTCGACTTGCTCTGTCTATTTTTATTTGAAGTATGAAATCTTCCTTTGCCATACCATTATTTACATAGGGTAACAACAATTAGTCTCCCCCTACCTGTGACATCCATGATTGTCATAGTCTTTGAAATCAATGAAAATATAATCCAACATGACCAATGCCAAAAATGTCACAGAGGTTGTATAATTCATGGGTCTTGCGGGTTATTACTGAAGATTCATAAAAGGATTCTCAAATATTGCAAGTCCAATTGCTTCTTTGCAAAAGAAGGGAGTGAAGTTCGAATGGACTTCCAAGTGTAAAGAGAGTTTTCAGCAGTTGAAGGAAATATTAACAAGTGTGCCAATATTGCAGATTTCATATCTGGATGAAGACTTTGTAGTGTGCACGGATGCATGCAAGGAGGGATTGGTGGAGTTCTTATTCAAAAGGATCATATGGTACACTATGAGTCGAGAAAACTAAAATGGCATGAAATAAATTATGCTACCCATGATCTAGAGTTAACAACAATTGTACATGCATTAAAAATGTGGAGACATTACATCATGGGGAGGAAACTGAAGTTAAGGACATACCATTGTGGTATGAAGAATTTGCTTGTCCAACTAACATTAAATTCCAAACAAACTATATGGCTTGAATTTCTTAGTGAGTATGACTTTGAAATTAAGTATATAAAGGGAAAAGTAAAATCAAGTGGTTGATTGTAATTCTCCAAGAATTTGATTTGGAGTTCACCACTCCTAAATGTAATAAGGCACTTTTCCTCGTAGAATTCATCACCGATTTACCATCCGACACCAAATACATACCCATGAATGAAAACTTCCCTGATGAACAAGTATTTGTCATCTCATTAGATGACCCTTGGTATGGTGACATTCTCACCTACCTTCACACCTAGAATTTCAGATCACATCTCTCTCGGGATGATCACATATGTATCAAGAACCTTTTCCTCTCCTATGATATCTCCCATAATACCTTAGGCCATGGAAAGTTTGAATCTCTTTGGCCTAGCCATTTTATTGTCAAACATTGTCTCGCAAAGAGGGAATACATCCTTACTCACCCAAAAGGAAGCCTCCTCAAGGACCCTATCAATGGGTTATACTTGAAGAGGTTTTACCTTGAAGTATCCCTTCTACTTTGGACCACCTCCTTGTCAATATTTTTATTTTATAAAACCGTTCATAGATTTTTTAATCTTTTTACACATACATCAAAGAATTGTCACATTTATGATCACTTTCCCTTGTTTCTTTACCAGATGAAACATTCAATGACATATAACATTGATTTTGCCAACGATGCTAGTTGATGGACTCAGAACCTTGCTTCGACAACTTGGGCCATTTATTCACCTACGCATACATTTCTTCACTCCAATGGTGTGTGCCTAAGTTAAACTACAAATAAACAAGTAGATTATGTTGTTGTGATCGAATTTTGGATTGATGATATTCACCTTCACATTCACCACTTCAATGTATTATTGGATTCCCAACTTGTCGTCCTATAGTTGAAAATTTTCTACCATGTTCACGACCCTTTCTTGTTTAGAAAATACCTACAAGTTAAATTCCTATCATGGAATTTTGAATTCATTATATTCACACATATTCCTAGAAGTGAGAACCAAGTTTCAAATCACATTGCAAATAAAATTCTAGACTAGCATTTGTTGCATTAATCAAATCCTTGTTTTATCATGAGTATTCTATCTATCAACATATATATGTTTTATCATCATCACATCAACAACATGTATTGTAAAGAAAAAAAGGAACATAAGCATATCATTAACAATACAAAAATTACATCACACAAGTTACACCACCATGATAGGAAAAACATGTGTGTGTGTGTGTATCAACAATTTCAAATATGAGGTACAATACAAAGGGTCGACCCTCACTATGGTTGCACTTTCCTATCATATACAAAATTTGGGCATTGCTCTTATACATGTCATATACAAAAAATGTGGGACTCACCAATATACATAGGGATATACAAAAATGTGAGTCTTTCCCATACATCTCAAATCCCCCACCCTAGGGTGGACCAAGCTCGATGAGCCCCCCAGCTCGAGGAAGTACTTCAAACTACAATGGTTATTCTTGATTTAAAATAACCACCTAATCAAATAAGTTTTCCAAGTTTTAACATCATGAAGGATGGATATTATTTATTGATTTGTAAATTGTCGTGGATATTCCACTAGAATAGTTCGTCACAACATATCTTGTACTATACTAAAATATTTTATTATGTAGGTTTATTTCCTTAGATATTAGATTTGTTAGCACTAGATTATTGCTTAAATTTATGAAAATAACTGAAATACAAAAATGAAAGAATAAGAAAATGAACACACCATCCACAAAAATGAACACAAGATAAATCTTGGAAAGCTAATATCAGAGAAAACATAGTTAGAAGGTGAGGCCTCTACTCTTCTATATTTTCTTCAGTTATGAAAATATAGTAAAAATAAAGGAGCACTCACTATGGAGTTTCCTTTGACACCGTGGCATGAACGCATTGTTAAGATTTAATGTTGTTATTAGGTTATTCCCAAATTACATGAGAATTCAATGTATTTCTAAAACAACAACATAAGGAGGATCACTGAAAGAAACACAATCACAAGGTACACAACATTTTATCCTGGGAAACCCTCATGGGGGAGAAAACCCAACAAAACTTCCTCAACAATAGATTTCCAATATAATGCCAAGACTTAAGACAAAAACACCAAAGATAAACCAATACTGAGCATGCATCTCTCTTCTCCTTCCTCGTGCAACTGCAACTACCTTCAAGAGATGCACACTAGATGAGTGAGTAAGTGAATGAATAAGTGAGGCACCATCCTCACATATAAATACTAGTTGAGGGGGCACTAGGGTTATGTCTCTTCACTTAGTAGGGACGACTTCTTCCAAGAGTGGTTAAAACCACTTTATAAACCCTAGGGGTTGAATTTACAAATACCACCATATAAATATGGTTTGACCAATCCATAAAAGGGGATTTGGTCTTATACAAGACCCGACATGATCAATCCATAAAAGGGGATTTGATCTATAAGATAATAACTAAAATATAATTAGAATATTCTTCGAAGTTACAATATTTCAACACTCCCCCTTAACAAGAAGGGTATTCTACTCACATAACCCAATACAACATCATCAGGAGAGAGAGAGCGAAACATCATCATCAACATCTGGAAAACTGACTGGAACGTCTACAAATCATCGATAGTTTTTCTCGTCATCGATATCATCATTTTTTACAACATGGAGATGGAGTAACATCATCATCCTCATCAGCATGAGGTTAAAGTAACATCATCATCCTCATCAACATGAAACTGAAATAACATCTTCATCCTCATCAGCATGAAGCTAAAGTAATATCATCATCATCATGAAGCTGAAACATCAAAATTAATAGCACGAAGCTGGAAAAACATCATCAACAACACAAGGCTGGAACAACATCATCAATAGCACGAGGATGGAACAACATCATCAACAACACAAGGCTGGAACAACATCAACAACAACATGAGGCTGGAACAACATCATCATCAACATGAGGCTGAGAAAACAACATCATTAGCATGAGGTTGAGAAAAAAACATCATCAACATGTGGCAATAGAATGAGGTTGATACAACAACATCATCAACATGTGGCAACATAATGAGGTAGGTGCAACAACAATATTTTGTGGTACTATGACAGACCGTCCTTACCAGACCTTCGGGATTTGCCTAGGAATCATAATATTCCATAGCATATAAAATCCTAACAAGCTACCACATGGTACTATGACATATCATCCTTACCAGACCTTCATGATCTTCCCAAGAATCAAAATATTCCCTAGGATATATAATCCTAACGGAGCTACCACTACTGACCACAACTGGCATATACATGCACAGGTACTTTGAAAGAATTTCCTTACTGGAACTTCATGATCTATCTAGGGATGATCAATCCCCTAGGATATAAAATCCTAACAGAGCTACCCATTGTTGGTCAGGATACCATAGTATCATCAACATCACTCCCCCTTTCGATGGAGGTCCTTTCAGACAACACCAATCTTGTCTCGGAAGTACTCAAACTTCACATGAGACATAGGCTTGGTCAACACATCTGCAACCTGCTCATCTATGCCAACATATTGGATCTTTATAGCTCCCCTCTACACCATATCATGAATGTAGTGATACTGTATCTTTATGTGCTTCGACTTATCATGGAACACTGGGTTCTCCATCATCTTTATGCAACTCTAGTTATCACATAAAATCATGTTGGCTTCCAACTCCAGATCGAATAGACCTGTCAACAACCTTCGAATCCATATGGCTTCACAACTAGCGAAACATGCGGCGATATATTCTGATTCTGTTGTGTTGAGAGAAATATTGGATTGCTTCCTGCTTTGCCATGAAATCATGGTTGACCTCAAACAGAAACAACATCCTAAAGTGATATTTTTATGAGAAGCACTTCCATCCCAATTTGAATCAGTATAACCATACATTCCAAAGTCATGATCTCCAGTATAAAAGAGACCATAATCCAATGTACCCTTAAGGTATCTCATCACATGATTTTCTTCTAGAAGGTGAACACGTCTGGACTCTACCAGATATTGACTCAAGGTGTTCACAGAAAAGCATTGGCCTGATATTCGTCAGATACATCAATGATCCAATAATCTGTCTATGTAAAGTATCATTAACCAATTCCAACGAAGTATCAACCAGGAGATTCAAATTTGTTTCCATGGGTATATTCATGGCTTTACATTCCAACATGTCAATTCTCTTCAGTATTTCAACTGCATACTTCCCTTGGTTAAGGAAGATGTTCTATGGGCTCTGCCAAACTTCAATACCTAAGAAATAATGCATTGGGCCTAGGTCTTTCATCTCAAACTCTGCAATGAGATTTTCTTACAATCTGTGATGAGATTTTCTTCATCTGTCAAGAATAAGTCATCCACATATAGCAACAATATAACTGTTCCATCATTCTCAATCTTGAGGTAAAGGTTGGGATCGAATTTACTCTTGGTAAATCCCAAGTTCATTAGAAAAACTATCAATCCTTCCATACCAAGCTCTTGGAGCTTGCTTCAACTTGCAGACATGAGTCTTCATGTCCTGTAATTCGAAACCAAATTTTCACATCACATTGTACCAACCTGGTACACTTGCTTAGATGGAACTTAATATGCACAATCATGTGCTAGATCTATGTGCTTTCTGCAAAGCACTATCTGTCTCACTGCTTGAGAGTATGTCCTCTACTCTCTCTGCAATTGTTCCTCTGGGACTAGGACTCTGCACCTGCAGCTACTCTGAAGCTGAGAATGAATGCTCCATTCTCATCACGACTTTTGAAAACTGAGAGTAACTCCTCTACTCTATCACGACAACAACTTCATTTGATACTGGGAGTGGCTCAATAACTGACACCGAGGGTAGCTTATCTTCTTTTATAGAGGTAACTCAATCTCAAATACAGGGACTTCTCCCCCTGAATCTCATATTATATCGGAATCATGGTTGTTCTGGTTATCTTCATGAATACTGGAACTATTTCTTCGATTACTGGAGCAAGTGTCTCATCATAGTCTTCTCCCTCTTGTTGGGAAAATCCTATGGACACAAATCAGTATTTGTACATCTTTATACTATTATCTATAACATGATTGATCTGCCAGATCAATATTGGAAGTCACCACTGACTTCCCTTCTGGTATCAAGGAAACATTCATATCCTAATCCTTTTTATGGGCTTCCTCTTCTATTACTAAAACAAGGGAATCTTCCTAGGAGATTTGATGTCTCCTAGAGGTCTCTGAAGCTATGATCTAGTCTTCTTAACTCATGTCATCTGTCTTCCAGTCCTAGAATATGTCTCTTCATATGATCCTTTCTGAGATCAGGCTTACTCTGAGTCTTGATTTCTTTTGAGTCTACAAAAACTTCATAATCTCTGCAGGATATACTTGGTGTTGAATACCAAGTCTTAGTATGAAAATTTGAGTCATACTTCAAACGAATTCTTCTTCTTGTCAATATGGCTTAATTATTCTTTGACCAAGTCTACTGTGAGTTCTATTCTAATGTTCGATCATCTTTGGAGCCTTCTTCTCCTTACAATCAATCTCCATATGAGATACTTTGTATCGCAAAAGTAGTTTTTTCTTCATCTTCTTTGGTACATGGATGTATTTGTTCATGTATCCAAATTGGATAGTCTTCTCCATGTCACATCTAATATGTTTCCTCCTACAACCGTCACTATAGCTTTCTCAGGGGTATCAGCTGTGACCTGCCCGGAACAAGAACAACAAGGGAGAAACAACAGACATGGATAATATGCGTTATACTAATAATAAAACAATAGCGAGAACAATAATCACAGTATCTCCTTTAGAGCTATCACTTGTGACCTTCTTGAAACAAGGGTAAAAACTAAGAAGTACAATAATAATGCGAGCAACACTCTTATATTGTTGTTATCAATCATTCCTTCATGGTAACCTGGGACCAAAACAAGAAGTTTCTCCTAGAGGAGATGTTAGTTATATCTGGTAAGTGATTACAATAAGAATTTATCTCAATAATGCTCACATGCTACCAAGTATAAAACTTTTAAAATATTTCTATTTCAACTATGAGGTAGTTATCAAACTTGACATGTGCAAATTTGAATCTTATCAACTTAATCAATCAAACCTCAAACCTGGAGTCTTGTCCTCAATAATGAGTGTTGTTGTTTTTCTTCCTGGTCTCCTTCACTCAAGATGATAAGTATTCTCTTCAACATGTGCTCTGTACTAAGATAATATGATTTCTTGACATAAATCTAAGTTAGAGAATAAACTCTATAATATCAACTTTAATCAATATAATACCTTGATTTTAATTTTGACCAATGGTTAGTATGATGGTCATAGCTTCAACATACAACCTAGATGTTCATAAGGTCAAAATAATTTCATAACAAATAGATGCATATCAAAATGATCAAACCCGGGGTACATTATTCCTCTGAATGTGTTGGATCTGATATCCTTCTAGATCCATGATTGTCAAAAGATCATTTTTCCTGCAAATACCCTTTAGAATAATAATACATTTTAAACACACGTAAGTACATACCTCTAACAATATCTTGCTAGGGTAAGGCACACTAGGACAATAAAACAATAGTCCCAACACTTCACAAAAACTTTCATTGCAACTAGTACTGCAGCTAGTGCTGGCACTGCAACTGGTGTAGCAACTAGCATGAAGGAACTGACACTGCAACTGGTGCTGCAACTGCAACATCAACTTAGGGTTTTATGAGAAAACCTTAATTTCTCAAACTTCAATTTTTTGAATTATGATCTAGGGACTAGATGCGTTGGGCCAAGGAAAGTTTCTTGGAGCTGATTGTTTCAGAAAATTTCAAGTCTTACCCCTTGAAACTTGACCTGCACCATTATGGACTGGTACTGGTTCCGATTTCCTAGTTTTCTAGTTTTCTAGTACTAGCCAAAAATAGGGTTTGTATTTCCAGAGAATCTAGCCATTGAAAAGGTGTTCTCAAGATACCAAAGGATGTGCTAGGGTAGGGTGCACTTCCCTAGATAGGTTTTGGTCAGAAATTCCTCTTCTGTAAAAAGCCTTAATTTTCTTGTACGACAATAGTGACGTTTTTAGATACCCAGTGAAAGGTGCTCTATGCATTCAAGATATGATACCATGTTAATATTTAATGTTGTTATTAGGTTATTTCTAAATTACATGAGCATTAAATGCATTTCTAAAACAACAGTATAAGGAGGATCATTGAAAGAAACACAATCACAAGGTACACAACCTTTTATCCTTGGAAACCTTCATGTGGGAGAAAACCCAAAAATAATTCCTCAATAATAGATTTCCAATACAATGCCAAGACTTAAGACCAAAACACCAAAGATAAACCAACACTAAGCATGTGCCTCTCTTCTCCTTCCTCCTGCAACTGCAACATCCTTCAAAATATGCACACTGGATGAGTGAGTGAGTGAATGAACAAGTGAGGCACTATCCTCACATATAAATACTAGTTGAGGAGGTACTAGGGTTATGTCTCTTCACTTAGTAGGGCCAACTTCTTCGAAGAGTGGTTAAAGCCACTTTTTAAACCCTAGGGGCCGACTTTACAAATGCCACCATATAAATATGGTTTGACCAATCCACAAAAGGGAATTTGGTCTTAGATAAGACCTGACATGACCAATCCACAAAAGGGGATTTGATCTATAAGATAATAACTCAAATATAATTAGAATATTCTTCAAAGTTACAATATTTCAACACTCATGTTATAGAATCTCCTACCTCCTCTGCTTTGCTCTCAAAATACCACTCTTAGATTCTCTACTCAATTATGGAATAATTACGATGTTAAAGAATGGGACCATTTCTCCTTCTAGCATCCAATAGTTAACATAGCCTAATATTCATCTAGGGTTAGGGATTTTGCATGTCTCAACCCCAATTAGTTAGGTTTTTGGACATTCTAGAATATTCTTGAAACTCCAGATGTGGATATCCCCACACATGTCTATGTCCTGCTCCAATTTTCTAATGTTAGGTGAGGGTTTGTGAATTTCAATCGACATGTAGTCTTCTTTTTTGATTCTATCATATATCCTCTTTTAGTTCTCTTACTTATTGCTTCTAGCATTATTCTCTCAAGTGTGTTTGGCTCTGACTATGGCATCTCACGAATCATCAATGTTGGTTGTGGAGCCTGATTATCTTCCTTCTTCATATGCAAGTATTCCTACCCTCCTTTTTTTGGGGGTTCGGGGCCTGGACCATGAATGAAGGGGGTATGGGGGGGATCTCACCCCTCTCGGCTGGGGGGCATGGGGACCAGTGGGCCCTCATTTGAGGGTTCACGGGTGAAGCTCCCTGAGGAAAATTTTGGGAAATTTTCCTTGTAAAATATTGTAATTTCGTAGTCAATATGAACCGTTCATTATAAGTTCGTAGATCGGACCGTAGAAGTTATGTTAGGTTTTTCTTCTAAGAAGGCAACCCATTTTTTATATGAGGGCATTGTATTGTGGCTATGTATGATAATGAATATTGTATTCTGAGAGAGGAGACTGTGAGAGAAATAAGAGGAAGTTACAATAGGTGTGTTGTAGGTTGTATCCCTTCATTTGATGGATAATAATAAAGGAAGGACCTAGAAATTTCTTTGTGGATGTAGACCATATTGGGTGAACCACATATATTTGTGTCTTTGTTTGTATTATGCTCTTCTATGTTTTATTTCCGCATTATTTTATTGCTCTGCGATCTAATTGCTAACAATGAACTCCCCCATTGTCGGCCTGACTTACTCAGATTCGACGATGTTAGCCAAATTTTCCATGATCATTTGATCTCTAGGAAGAAATCCCATGCTCCACGTGTGTCTTTGCAGTCAACTTCTAGAAAATCTTCCCACTTTCTTTGATTCCTCTCCTAGTTGGAATTTCACGGTGGTGTGTTGATAAGAGGTTGGTATTCAAAGATATGCCCAACTCCTCTTTCTAACAAGAATTTATGTAGTAGAGAAGGTGCAATACAAAGGAAAATTTCATGAAGATAAGAATAAAATTTGTCTTTAACTATGTCGACTGATGTTTTTTCTTCAATTACTTGTTCTTCAATATAATGCAGATTAATTATCTCAACCCACTCGTGCAGGTTTGTTCGACCTCCATTGGTGATTTTTAGCATCAACTACTTATCCTGAGTAAGTTTATGCATTAGAAGGTCAATTGATGTACTTGAATAATGGTTCTGGAATAGCTTCAAGGAATTGCTCATGAGTTTCTGTGAAGAATTATGCTTGTGCTTCGAACAGATTCAATCGGTTTCTCTTTGCATAATTCTTTATATAGCTGTTAATCTTACACTCCCACCACTCATGTATTTCTTCCGAGCTCAACATATATGTGTGAATTTTTTTACATGCCAAAGTTCAAAACAACCAGTAATGGAACCAATGTTGTAATCTAGAGGAATCCATGCAAATGTTATTAGTAGTCCTTCACATAAAGCAATATACACAATGCACTAATATACAAGAACACACATAAACGTAGATAGAAGAATACAAAAAGTATTAGGGAGACCAACAATACACACTTTCTATTATGATACAACAACCTTTTTTTCTCTATTACATAGCCACCTATTTATACTTGTACATTCATTTACCAGGAAGTTGCAACTTCCTAATTGCCCTGATCAATTCACCTGACTGGGGTGATTGACCGAATTACATACTTGACTAGACAATTGATCGAATTACATGTCCGACCTGGTAGACTATCCAATCTAGTCGACAGAGTCGACTAGCCCCTGCAATAGGGCCCTACAAGCCAATTCCTCCAACATTTACACCAAAAAAGTACCAAGACAGACAGAAAATTATATAATGATCTAATTTGGATCTTACCTCCCCATTTTGGTAGGATTTCGGTCCCCAAAATATTTTATTGAATGAGGTGAGGAAAATTTTCCTCTACCTTCTTCTTGGAGTACCATTTTATCTTTCCAAGAAGTTGTCCTTGCAACCCAATCTACCAAAGGCCATCCTGCCCCTATCTAGTAGTTTTGGACTTCTTCTATAAAACTATATCTTCTACAGACTTTTCATGAGCTTCTATTACGAATTACTCTATGGTAGATAGGACCTAATCCTAAGTTTCCTAATCCAACATGAAAGTCTCATAGAGTTTCATATTCTCCACATTCACTATTGACTAAATGTGCATGTATGGGGGTAGTCTGAGTTTGTAGGCATTATCAACCACCTTCTACAATACTTCAAAAGGACGATACCATAGAGCCTTGATCTTCTTACCATGACCCTTTAGTATTTCCTTATTCAGTTGTAATCAAACTTTGTCTCCCACTTTGAATGATTTCTCAGTTCTATTTTGATAATGTCTAGCCTTGTACTATTCTTATGACTACTTTAATGTCTCCTATACTTGCAAATAGATCTGCCTAATCCTTTCAAAAAAAATCTCCACTTTTAGTGCTTCTCCTATGATGTCTTCGCTCACTCCTCCTTGTTGTCCATGGACAATATCCAATGACGAAGGTGGCAAATAGCCAAAACAAGTTTCGAAAGGTGAATTTTCGATAGAAGTATGGAGTTCTCTATTGTAAGAGTGTTGAATGTATATCAAATTTGTATCCCATGTCTTAAGATGATTCTGATTGTAACCCCTCAAAAGCCGCACTCAAATCATGTTGACTAGTTTTGTTTGCTCATCTTCCATGTAGATCGAATGTTGTAGATCTTTTCAATTTGGTGTCCATCTTTTCCCAAAGTGTAATCCAAAAGGCATTGAGAAATATGGTGTCCCTATCTAAGATGATTCTCCATGGTATCCCAAAGCGCACCCAAACTTGTTCAAAGAACATGTTTGTTGCTTCTTGTCCTTTGATGGTCTTCCTACAAGGCATACAAATGTACATCTTGTTGAACCTATCAACTGCCACAAATATCTAGTCATGTTCCTTATCCATGGAATTTTTTTCCCAAGGTTGATTGGGTACAGGTTAAAGATGGTATATACCTTGTGTTCCAATATAGTGAGCTACATATTCTTGCATTTTGGGCCAATACACATACCTTTATAAGTTGAAAATTTTCCTCCCAACACCAAAATGCCCTACAACCTTGGAGGTGTGAGCCTCTCTCATAAGTTGCAATATTTCACCTTTAGGGACACAGAGTTTGTCTATCTTGTAGAGAAACCCATTCTAGAGATGATAGTCATCCTCATTATCACCTTCTTATACATGAATTTGGCTAGGTACCAAAAGAGGTGTACAAGGGTGTCCAAGGATGATCCCATCTGTATTCTCTCTGTGTATGCTTCCTAGCCATGGTTTTACTTAACAAGATATCTCTATGTTTATAGATGTCTCAACACAGATTTAGCTTTAAAAAAATTCTAATTTTTTTGTCATTGTGATTGACCAAAAAAGTGCTCTAATACTACTTGAAACATATTTAATATCTAAAATCATTAATATCATCGAAATAATGTTTGCAATAGCTCATAGAAAAAGGCTAATAATAATTGGATGTATGAAATGGAAATTCTTATATTGATATTTGAACTAATAACAATGTTCACAATGCCACTTAAAGAGGGAAACCACCAAACGATCAAAACTCCAATACAATGTAAAATATTCCATATCTCTTATATAATTATTTACCCATATAAATAACTTTTAGGAAATTTTAATCATAACCCTTTGGTTATGGCCCTAGGCCATATTAAATTATTGAATGTCAATTACCTAGTGGACCATATTTAGTAAGGATGACAACCTTACATTAATTAACCACCTAAATACTAGAGGAGTTAAGGTGGGACCCTAACACAAATAAGCTAACATCAACTCTAAAATTAAATTAAGACTATTGAAAACAAATGACACTAAATTCCACCCTTCCCTATTAAAAATCCAAATAAAAAAGAATTCTAATTTTTTTATAATAATAATAATAATAATAAAATCAATACATGTTTGTAATAATTTAACTAAGTTTTAATTAAATAAATAATTGGAATAATTTAATTAAATGGAATAATTTAATTAAATGTAATAATTTAATTAAATTTAATAATTTAATTAAATTTTAATTAAATAAATAATTGGAATAATTTAATTAAATTTATATTGTTTGCTTTAATTATTTCCCTTTCTTTTTAATTAATTTTTTTAGTTTAACATTTCGTTAGGTAAGTTTATTTAATTCAAGTTTTAGTTTAATAAAAAGATTTAAAAGCTTATGAGTGCTTTAATTAATTTGACTTTTTAACCCTCTTTCTTTAATAAATAAATTTTAAATTCATATATTAATCACATTTTTTTTGTTTAAAAGTTTATGAAACACATAATAAGTTGACTTTTTATATTTTTTAATAAAAATTTTATTATTAATCAATTTTTTTTTAAAGTTATTAAGTTGATTTTAATTTTTTTTTTATAAATTTTTTTTAAATTAATATATTAATTATATTTCTTGCTTAATTTGTTTTTTTTTTTACAATAAAATGGATCTTCTTAATTTCCTAAGTCATCAAAATTATGGTGATCTTGGAACGTTTCTCTCAATTCTTTTTTAAATATAGAAATACAATTTTAAAGAAATTGAAGTAAACTCTTACTTTCTTAAGGGTTGATAGATCAATTGGTATCACTGGAGTGGACGTTAAACATCATCATCATATATATTCTCAAGTAAATTGACTATTTGACTTTTTTTTTATAAATAATTGCTTATTGATAAAATTTTCTATGAAATAATTATTATTAACCAAAAATCTTTTTACAAAGGTAAATGGTATTTTTAAAAATAATTTATTAATTTAATTTAATTTTAAATTCAATAAAAAACAATTAAAAAATAACAAAGTTGCTCTTTTCCTCTTTTGATTTATCAACTCCACAAGCCTTGAGTTGTAAATCCTTGTACCTTGTGAAGAAATCCTGGATGTTTTCAAAGCTTTTCAGATCTAATGCAAGTAATTCCACCTCGAGCATGTGGCCTCTCATCTCATGTTGTTTTCCAAAGAGTCCTTCCATGGTTGTCCAAATCTCATTTGGAGTTTTGCAAGAAGATACATGAATCAACAACTCAAGGGATATGTGCATGCAGAGGGCTCCGTAAGCGTCATCCATTCTATTGATGTATTTGGATTTTTCAATGGTTGATGCGGGTTTTGTTTCCGTAGCCATGGTTAACTTGTACAATCCTCTACCTCGGAGAAAAATATCCATCTTTTTGTTCCATTCAAAGTAGTTGTACGATGCCCCGGATGGGGTGACACGCGATAGTTCCTTGACACCGGGCTTAGCACTAAGCCATAGCATAAATGCTGATGGCCGCCACCCACCAGCCCTGCATTTACGATGGTAGACGGCCATAACAACAGTTATACGATGGAGGGACACCTCCCTCGCACGAACACTCTCGCTCACAGCGCACTCAACATGACAGGGTTTATGGATGGCCAGGTGACTTCGGCCTTTGGCAATTTGTTTTTTCATGTGCCTGGACAGAGTGGGTCTGCTCTCGCTTCGGCTCTCCTCATCGTCTAGGAGCTCTGGTGCAACCCTGTATTCTTCTCGTCCCGGCTTACTCCCATCTCGTTGCATCCTCACTGTATCGTCATCTATTCCCTAGCAATTATGACCAGAAAGAGGGGCAAGCCTCGCCGTGGCTCGTCTTGGTACACCCACAAGGCGCAGTGGAAAAGGAAGGAGAAGCTGGAGCGTGCTCTGGCGATGGCGACCTCCATTCTCCGAAAGAAGGCTCGAGCTGAACAATTGGCTCTGCATGCCATCATTGCGGAGACGGGAGCCGGATGTAGCAGCAAAACCACGACAATTAAGCCTGGAGACAAGCAGGAGGATGGTGTTGTGGACGCGTTTCCCACCTGTTACGTGGAAGAAATTCCGTTCATGGAGGACTTGGTGACCACCTCGGAACCCCAAGCCATGGAGGCAAAACACCGGGATGGAAGCGGCCCAAAAATTGCTCTGGCAGATGACATCCCCGGGTGCATTGTTGAGGAAATTCCCTGGCCAGGTGACTACAACCCCACCAGCCATGATATGCAGGTAACGTTCGAGGAAGAAACGTGGGATAAAACCAGAGCAGAAGCGAACGCGGATAAGCATAGCTCAGCGAGGAAGGAAGAAGTGGATGGTGCAGCGCTGATGGAGCTCGAAGCTGGAATTGGGGCGACCGTGGAATTGAGGGATGTATCCCTCAATGACGTGGGTAATGGCTTGCATGGTTCTTTCCTCCGTGTAGAGCATCTGGCTCTGGTGTTCGAACTCCAAGGCCACATGGCAGACCTGGAGCATAGAGCCCTTCTCATGGGCCAGCGTCTGAACCTTCTCCTTGACGCGTACTCCAATGCTCCAGCTAAGCGGAAGTGCCCTCTCTGCGCGCAGGCATTTTCCATCTCGGCTGGGTCCACGTGGCAGACAAGCAAGGGTGACAGGTCACCGGGTATCTAGGTCTTCTATGCTTTTTTTGTTTCTTAGTTTTATCATGCTACTGTTACATGTTCACTTGGACTATAGCCATCTGTCCTGGTTTCCTTCGGGCAGGACAGATGCTATTTTGTTTCTTGTTTTATCATGCTACTGTTATATGTTCTCCAAACTATGCTGGTTTCTGGTAAACAACAACATTTTTGGTGACTCGGACCTATA
>ML778993.1:549435-594188 GCA_009831015.1 Picea engelmannii
ATAGCAGGTTCCACTTTTTTACTCAAAAAAAAAAAAAAAAGTAGTTGTACGATGTTAGCATTACGGATGGTGGAGATTCCATTCTTCACACATTCTTCAATCTTCTGTACTTGCAAATAAAAAATGATGGTGCGTCTTCTTCCTAGCAACCTATGGGCTTTGGTACCATGTAGAATGTGGTGAGTACCTCGACAAGAGATCTAGCTAGCAGAAGAACAAACACAACTTGGAAAGTAGAGAAGACGAGAGAAAGATTGGAGAAAAAAGAATGACAAAATGTATTAACCAAATGAATGAATGATAATTTACACATGATATACTCTGCATAGCTCAACTAATGTGCACTAGAAGAGAAGCCAATGCGCCATAGTGGTGGTCTAGAGAGAGATGGACACACACGGGAAGTTACTAGAGTTAACTTGCACCTAGTCCTAGTTAACTAGTCGTGCAGTGTTCAATTAACTGAGTCACACGTGTGGAAGTGAGAGAAGCACATGCAACTTCTGGTGATAAAACCGAGGTTTCCATGCATGAGTGACTTCCACTAGTCTAAATGGATCTAAACTGAATATTCTCCTAGAATGTAGGAGAGGTTCCTAAAAAATAAGAGACCCTCAATAATGACTAATATACATAGGAAAACAAGGAAAAAATATCCTAGGTGTGTGTAATATCTCCAAGAGCATCTTCTGCCACCTATGAAACAATCATCCTGATATCGAAAACCATTTGACACATAGCTTCAAATTTTCCTTCAAAGATTATGAAATAATGGAGAATCTCTTGTTGTTCTTCTTTGTTTTTTTTCGAAGGCTTGGGCTACTAAAGTTTTTACTAACTAGTACGTCTCTGTGATCCTGAAATACTTGGTATCCCATGTCCAAGAATGGATTGGGTGCTCCACCCATCCCTTAATATCCTCCATAATTCTGGGATCAAGAGTCCTATGTTGTTTGGCCCTTACCTCAACCTTCACAGCCTCCATTTCCCACTTTGCCATTACTGAGCGTTTTTCTTCATAACGTCGTTTGGATTCCCAAGCTTCTCTCGTTGCTCTAGATGAGAAGACCGAGGTCCAAGAGGATGAAGCCTTGCCACCACCCCAACCCCCCATCTTTTTTTTTCATGCATCCCCCCCTAGTGCAACCGGAACCTCTACCTATCCTAATCTTTGTGAGAAAACACAACTTGAAGAGAAAGGAAAGGATGAATCACACCCACAACACAAACAGACACAGGGAAATCACAAGCATGACGAGCCAAAAGGGGAAATCCTATAGAGCCCTTGGGTTAAGAAACATAAAACCCCCCAAACTCCAAACCACATGCATATCACAGAGCAACCAAACCAGAGACGAAGCGTACCAAGAGGGATTACTTGGGGCATGAAGGGAAAAGTTCCTTCTTGCAAACCGAGACAACTATCATGACAAAACCATCATGTGCTCCAGAGCAAACTTGGGTTAGCTAGAGCCTCAAACCAAACAGAATAAGGAAATAGCTATCCCCTCTCGAAATTCTTATCATTTTGAAATTGGCCAACCTTCTCCTTATTAGAAAATGATTAGCCAACTTCTTCCCTTACTCTCCCTATAACAACGTCATCTTGATAATTGGGGTGAAGGATGTGGTACCCCTCTCTACACACTTCAAGTTCCACACATCATGTATGAACTGACCCTTTATTACAAGACGAAATAGCAACTTGGCAAGTGTGCATCCATGGCCCCACCTATTATATATTAGGTATATTTAATTTAATAATAATTAATTTTTAAAATATATAAATTTTCTATAAAATAAATAATTTTTTTAAATTGATAGACATTTCTAATTTGGATATTGGATAGAGGGTTTTGTGTCCTCTTTACTTGATCATTCAATCCTCCAATCTTTAAGTACATTCCCACTTGTCACATACTTGTCCAATCTCTTCTCACTAGTTAAATAGTTGGGTTAGTACATATTAAATAAGATTTTAATTAAGTGGTGTATGAGATTTCTTGTTAGTAAAATAAGGGACCTCCTTGAGTGTTAAAGTCTATAAAGTATACTTATCCTAATTTCTCTAAATTTGAACTTTTCAAAGAGAAAATACATATTCTTAACCATTAAATCTACTAAAAAAAAATAATATACAACACTCACATAATTGTAACTTTACTCACATAATTGTAATTTTATGAATACTCTTAAAAGTTTTGGATAGTATTATCAATGCAAATGGATTTGTAGTTCAGTTAATGCCCTAAAAGAATTCAGAAATGGAGGTGATTTCACTCAAGGAGTAGTAACTAGGGTTCTTTCTCCATCTACTATGACCTAACCGCCTTCTTTGCACTTATGGCGCTGTTCTCTGCCACTTCCACAACAGCCTTTCGACCTCTGCTATTGCAGCCTCACTCGGGCCCTTTCCGACCTCCGCTGCAACTTCAGTTCTCGGGGTCCCTGGACGTCCGTCACCTCATCCTCACTCCGGTCCTTTCCGACATCCGCTGCAACTTCCGTTCTCGGGGTCCTGCAGGTCTGTCACCTCATTCTAACTCGGGCCCTTTCCGACCTCGGCTGCAACTTCCGTTGTCACCTCATCCTCACTCGGGCTCATTTCGAACTCACTAAGCACAATAATGCCTCGACAAGTGTCAGATCCTTCGCTGACGCAATTGCTCAATCATTCGAGGATGCTCTTACTGGTTAAATTTGATGGCCATTTACTTTTTTTTTCTTATTTAAAATTTTATATTTTGAAATTGCTAGTTGAATCAGGAGCTCAAAATTTAGAAGGACAAGATATAGAACTCAGAGTGCTTTAATGATTAGTCAAAACTGGGTTAGAGCTATCTTGTCACTGATTATTAAATAGTGTTAAAATTTGTTATTGATTATTAAATAGTGTTATGAATTGTTAAAATTTAGTTGAAGTTATGGGTGAATAATATACAGTCTGTTATGTATCATTGAATGTTGCGGCACTCAATATATATATCATTCTATATTTACATTTAGTATATTCATTATTGGATATATCCAAGCCTATATATTAAGGAGATTCAATGGTGTATATATCACCTGCTACCACATTCAATGCTGTGATATTGTTCACAGAGATTATCTTGTTACTGATAGGATGATAGGTTTTATATTATCTTTCCTGCAGTACAGAGCAAATTACTATAATGACACTTTTCCTGAATATTCTCAAATAATTATTACTCCCATCTAAATGATAGAAATCATGATCTTAATACAGTTAATCATACTTGAGTGAGCCTAATGGTTAAGAACATATGTTACCTCTTAAGAGGTCACAAGTTCAAATCTAGAGGGGGATAGGGTAGGGTAAGGTATGTATACTTCCTTAGACTTTACCAATAAAATCGCTGAGCAGAAGTGGTCGGAGAATAACAATTATTTATCCCAACTACCCAAACTAAATAATTGACAAACTAATTAATACTATACTTTCTGTAATTTTTATACTTCACAATGGTGAATGAAAATGAGATTTTCCAAACCCTTTTGAATAAAACATATATTACAGGGTTTTCCATGTGCAGCTTTCATGATGTAGGACCGATCACGTACCGTTCTCTTCTCTTCTTCATGTACGAGAGCTTAAATTTTTACGACTTATTCGTCTTTATACGCTCTGATTCAGAGAATTTGAAATTTAGAACATGAATATATGTTAAATTAAAAGATGGGGGCCATTGTTGTCTCAATTATTGTAGAGTTTTCTTTGGTTGAGCTTCAACGCAATGTGTTTGTGAAGCGTAATGACAACATGCTCATGTTGACCGCTCAGGTCGTCCTCCTTACCACCAATAATGTCCAAAAATAACCATGAAACTAATAAAAACTATTAGTTCGATTCCAAAGCAGGTCTCAATAATTTTCAATAAAGTAATTTTTAATATTTAACAAATAAATAAAATAAGAAAGATTAATTATTTAAAAAAATAATGGAAATATATTATATAAAATAAATTTTAAATAATAAATTTTAGATATTAATAATAATTTATTTTTACATTTAATAATAATAATAATATAATTTTAAGGTTATATAGTCTATTTCCTCTACATTTAAAACATGTAATTTCTAAGGAAAAAATACATATTAACTAGACCCTTTCAAATTGTAAATTATTTATATATATATATATATATATATATATATATATATATATATATGGGGAATCTATCATTAAGTCTAAGTTTAAATCCACCATAAACTTTAGGTTAGTGTCAACAACCTTCGAGCTTAAAACGAAATTTAGTGCTTATTCTTCTAGCCTTATTACAACAGACCATAGTCTCATAGAAAATTTGAACACAAATGGGAAGTAAAAAAAAAAAAGATTTTTTTGGGATAAGATATTAAATTATAACTAGATAGTATATGATTTTATACACGAAATTATTATATACTACATGACACTTCTGTAAAAAGTACATGACTCTTAGGTAGTGTCATTAATGATGGTTTTCTTGTAAATACCATGGATAACAATTGGTCTTTCTCTAAGGAAATAGGTTTGTTGCCTAATATCAATAGCAACCACTAATGATTTTATCATTAAAAAAAATTAGATATTATTAATATTTTATTTTGTATTTTAATATATATAAACTTTATATGTTTTAATTTTTTAGAAGATGAAAAACAACAAAATTCTAATGGTTAGATTTAATTGATTGTGTTTAATAATTAATAAAATAACTTTATTAATATATATATATAAGGCATTAATATTAGAGAATATTTAATTGTTTGATTTAGATTAACTCTTTTAAACAATTTAATTAAAAATTATAATAAAATAATAAGTTAAAAAAATTACATTAATTAAAAGTATTCAATATATATATATTAGAAATGTCTCATTGAGGAGAATTATGGTAATAAAAACTCTTGATTTTAGACATAAATAAAGATCATGTTTTTTAAAAGATTAAGATAATGAACTAAATCTCCTATAAAATGAGAACAACATTCATTATCTCTATGATAATTTTACAACAACCTTCTCTACTTCCATGAACAAGTTCTTTATGGAGGTGTTGTGTAAAAAGAAAAATAGAATGGCCAACCCTTGGAATGATAAAGAGTGTAAGATTGCCAGAAAATCCATCCAATGAGTCCTTAAAACATGACATGATAAATAGATACAAAGCCCTAGTTAAAAAGAAAAAAAGAAGTACTATATAAATAGAAAGAAAGAAAAGATTTTGCAACTATCTAAGATGGATCCTAAAAAAATTTGGAAGCAAATTTTGACTTGAAAAGCTAAAGAAAAAAATATAGTTCCCCTAAGAGATTGGAATTCCTATCTTAAAAACTTTACAAATCACCTAATGTTGTGGACAACCATTTAAACCATTTCTACAAAGGAAGAAGTTTTTTCAATAGATGACATAGAGTTTGGGGTTTAATGACTCACAAAAGGGAAAGCTAAGGACATCGAAGGATACCAAGAAAGAATCTAAAAAAATGGAGGGCCTATCCTCATCCCTCACATCCACAAGCTCTTCAATTTAGCAATAAAAAAGAGCTTCCCTAAACCCTGGACTCAAAGCCTCATTATAACTATTTTTAAAAGTGACGATGAAAAAACTCTCTCTAACTATATGACCATTATGATTAACCCCCTTCTTGCCAAATTATATGGAGTTATTTTGGAAAAAAAGATCAATGTATGGCTAGAAAGAAACAAAAAAATATGTAAAGGCCAAGCTAGTTTTAAGAGCTATCATTCAATTGTAGATCACCTTTTTATGCTTAAGATCATTGTGGAGGAGTGTTGGAATAATAAGACCAATCTCTTGTGTTGTTTGAATGACTTTAGAAAATATTTTGACACAATGACCATGAATAACCTTTGGAATAGGTTAGAAGAGCTAAAAGTTAATCTCAAATTGAGATATATTGTGATAATATTGTGCGACAACGTTATTGCCAAGTTTAGTAACACTGAGGGCTAGTAGAGAGAAATCAATTGCAATATAGGAGTTAAGTAAGGTTGTCCCCTATCCTCTACCCTTTTTGACTTATACATTGACAAGTTAGAGGGTTGTTTGGAAGAAGCAAGGGGTGTCGGCATGATTTTCAATGGTATAGTGTTACACACCAAAATTACACACATAGGTATCTCACCCTAAGTGTCGTAAGTGTCGCAAAGTGATGTATGCACCTCGGTAAGTGTCACATGCACTATCGCAAGTGTCATATGCACCTTACCAAGTGTCACATTCACGTTTTTAGGTGTCGCCACCCCTTGACACCATGAAAATAGTTTTCCATGACCCCTAAGTCATATTGGAAGAATAAAACCATCATTTCAAGGTCAAAACACACCTTTTTCTTCGAAAAATCGACCTTTATTTTAGCAATTTAGAAGGGTGGCGCCCCCCTAGCCATGGTTAGGGAGAATCAATGCTCCCCCTGCCTTGTTAAGGGAGATCCATGGTGCTCTTTCCCTCACTCTGGGGGAGCGCCATTCTTGTTGAGGGAAAAGGGAAATCCTCCACCTTATTCTATGGGCCAACTCTCTTAAGATGGGGTTGGTTATGTTCAACCCCCATGCTATGGATTCACCTCAAGATTTGATCCAAACCTCAAGGAGCCATATCCTCAAACATATCCTTCATTTTCGCATGGAGGTTGTGCCTGTCAAGCATATATATTGAAGGTATTTCTAAGGTGAAGTGAATCTAAATCTGAGCATATCAAACCTCTACTCTAGTGTGGAAGTAATCAGTCTGAGTATCATCATTGTGATATTGGTATATTCGTGCAAGGGATGGACAAGGAGAGCTTGGAGAAGTGTTGCATTATCATCCATGGTTTGTAAGTGCCTCTTTTTGGCTTTCCAATTCAATATATACTTGCCCTATTTCCTTCATGCTTGTGTATTTTATCATTTTCTTGTCTATTGTTGCTCTAATATTCGTAGATATACTTGTATTATATAATATTGTAGAGTAGTAGATAGTTGTTTCTCTTCGTTGTCCATTGTAGATCTCATTTTTACCATGGAGTTTGAAGATCAAGCTCAAGGATTGGAAGCAACGAGGACAAACGTCGAAACAAGGTACATCATTCTCTTTCTCTCCTTCTTGATTGATTGTTCTAGATGAGTTTAAAGGGATGTTAGTGCCCACTTGTGCTGTTTTTGTCTTGGTATAGGGGTCTAGTAATCCAAAGGAAGTTTCATCTATCCGCAAAAGAAACATTCTATAACATAAATTGGTGACTCCACTGGCGATGGACTTTGACTAATCTTTCCTTGGATCGTCTAAAGCCTTTGTGTTAGAAAAACAAGATCGTGGAGCAATAAAATAAGATAAATGTGGAAAAACAACACATAAGATACAAAATACAATAGAGACACAAATATACGGGGTTCACTCAGTGTGGGATACGTCCACAAGAGAAATTTCCAGTTCCTCCCTTTTTATTATCCAACAAAATGAAGGGATACAACCTACAACACACTCGTTGTAACTTCCTCTAATTTCTCTCATAGACTCCTCTCTCAGAATACAATAATCACACAAATACACAACCGCAATATAATTCCCTCATAAAACAGGGTTGCCTTTTAGGGAAAAAAAACCTAAAATAACTTCTACCGTTAGATCTACGACCTTATAATGAATAGTCGAGATTGACTACAAAATTACAATATTTTACAAGACAATTTTTCCTTTAGGGGTTTCACCCCTGAATCCCCAGATCCCCCAGCTGGGGGGATAATCCCCCTAGACCTCGCAGGGGGGGGGAAGCCCCCCCTGCAACCTCCTTGCATGGATGGGTGTACAGTCTTCCGGCGTGTACATTTTTCATGGGGTATAAACACGACTGAAAACAAAGACATTTGAATCAAGAAGATAATTAGGCTCCACAACCAACAATCTCCCACTTGGAGACTGATCAAAACAACTCCACTGCTACTGTACCTGCTGGACTATGATACACCTTGGACCTGGAAAATTTCTCATCTTCACCTTCATGCTTGAATGCCAACTGAAAATGAGAAGGAACTTAGTTTCTCCCTGGTTACTCCCTTTGTTAACATGTCTGCAGGATTCTGGGTAGTATGTATCTTTTCCAACTTCAAATTTCCATATTCCAAGACGAATCGTATGAAATGGTACCTAAGATGTATATGCTTAGTCTTTGAATGGAAGGTTGAGTTCTTTTCAAGATGAGTGACACTCTCACTGTCACAATACAACCTGCTATTCTCCTGCTTCTTTCCCAATTCCTCCATAAACCTCTGTAACCAAATCATTTCTTTACTAGCCTCGTTAGCAACAACATACTCTGCTTATGTTGTTGAAAGTGCCACAACCTTTTGTAGTTTTGAAATCCAACTTACTGTTGCTCCACCTATAGTAAAAACATACCACGTGGTTCTCCTCCTGCTATCTTTATCACCTACCATATCTGAATCAACATATCCCTGTAGAATAGTGTCTCAACCTCCAAAACATAATGCATGAGTAGAAGTACCTTTCAAATACCAAAGAATCCACTTGAATGCCTCCCAATGTTCTTTACCTAGATTTTTCACATACCTTCTCATAAATCCCATTACATGTACAATATATGGTTTTGTGCAAACCATCACATACATCAAACTGCCAACTGTTGATGAATAAGGGACCTTGTACATGTATTATATCTCCTCCTGTGTATTGGGACACATTTTCTTAGTTAATTTGAAATAATTGGCCAAAGGTTTACTAATTGGTTTTGCATTATGCATTCTAAACCTCTCCAACACCTTCTCTATGTACTCACCCCGAGACAATGTCAATTTGCGATTTTCCCTGTCTCTTGTTATTCTCATACCAAGGATTTTATTTGTAGCACCCAAATCCTTCATCGCAAATGAATTAGCTCATTTCTTCTTGATCAATTTTGTATCCTTCATATTAGACCCTGCAACAAGCATGCCATCTACATACAATAGAAAGATAATATAGCTTCCATTTTCTATCCTTTTAAAATAAACACAGTGATCAGAATGACATCTACTATAACCTTGTTCTGTCATAAACCTGTCAAACTTGAAATATCATTTCCTTGAAGCTTGCTTTAGGCCATATGAGCTCTTCTTGAACCTACATACCAAATTTTCCTTCCCTTTGACCTAATACCTGTGTGGTTGTTGCATATAAATCTCTTCATTCAAATCCCCATGGAGAAAAGTTGATTTTACATCTAACTTTTCAAGATGCAAATCTTCTACTGCCACAAGACTTAAAATGGTCCTAATTGAAGTCATTTTAACAACAGGAGAAAATATTTCATCAAAATCTATACCTTTCTTTTTTGCAAACCCCTTTACAACAAGCCTAGCCTTGTACCGTTTTTTTCCTCCATCTTCTTCCTTCAACATGTAAACCCATTTATTTTGCAAGCTATTTTTCCTATAGGAAATTGAACCAAGTCCCAAGTCTGGTTATGTACCAAGGAATCCATTTCCTCTTTCATTCCTTGCTCCCACTTCCTTTTAGTGTCTACATACATTACATATTCATAACTTTCTGGTTCACTATAATCAGTCAACAAAAAAAAGGAGAGTATCATTCAAGGGGTCTAATTGACCTGGTAGATATTCTAACAACACTTGCAGGAGTTTGAGGTACCTGTTGCTCCTGTTTGTTGGTTGTGGAGCCTGACTATCTTCCTAATTCATAGGTTTGTTTCAATTGTTCTCACACCCCATTCCCTAATGGGGGGGTTTGTGTGTGGGGGTGACGACATAGCCCCCCCTAGCAGGGGATTCAGGGGAAGCTCCCCTGAAGTGAAATTTTGGGAAAAATGGCCTTGTAAAATATTGTAATTTCATAGTCAATCTAGATCATTCTTCTTAAGGTCTCATATCTGACGGTAGAAGTTATCTTATGGTTTTTTTTCCTAGAAGGAAACCCTATTTTATGAGGGAATTTTATTGTGGTTTTGTATTATCACGAATATTGTATTATGAGAGAGGATACCGTGAGAGAAAGAAGATGAAGTTACAACGGGTGTGTTGTAGGTTGTATCCCTTCATTTTGTTGGATAATAAAAAGGAATGACCTGACCATTTCTCTAGTGGACGTAGCCCATACTGGGTGAACCCTGTATATCTGTGTCTATATTGTATTGTGTATCTTTTGTGTTTTATTTTTGCATTTGTCTTATTTTATTTATTCTTAATCCTATTTTTCTAACAACTAGTATCAGAGCGAAAGGTAACTCGTAGGAAAATATGGCTCCTGGTTCGAGTGGGAGCAATGGCGGAAGATGGAAAGTTTAGGGTTGATAAATTTAACGGTCAAAACTACCAGTTATGGAATATGCAGATGGAAGATTATTTATATCGGAAGGATCTATTCCTACCATTGGGCGGAATAGCAAAGAAGTCGATGACCATGAAGGACGAAGAATGGGAGGTTCTCGACAAAAAAGCACTAGGAAAGATACGACCGAGCCTAGAAACGTTGGTGGCTTTCAATATTTCAAAAGAAAAAACAATGAAGGAGATGATGGATGCATTGGCTAAATTGTATGAAAAACCCTCGGTGTCCAATCAGGTATTTTTAATGAAGCGATTATTTAATAAGAAGATGTCAGAAGGTGAGTCTGTTGCAGATCATTTAAATGAATTTAATACGGTTACTAATAAGCTAAGTTATTTAAAAGTGGAATTTTATGATGAGGTCATCGATCTTCTAATATTGTGCTCATTTCCAGAATGATGGAATGACTTGGTCATGGCTATAAGTAACTCAGTCTCTGGTTCAAACACTCTAAAATTTGATGATGTTATTGGTATTATCCTTAGCGAAGAAATGCGATGGAAAACAACATGTGAGACATTAGGTAATGCGTTAAACATGGAGAACAGGGGAAGACAAAAGGATAGAGGAAAGGGCTCAGGGAACCGCGAGAATTCTAAGAAGGGAAGATCCAAATCCAGACTAGGAAAAATAGAGTGTTGGAATTATGGAAAGAAAGGACATTTGAATAAAGACTACAGTGCTCCAAAGAAACAAAGAGATGGACAACAGGAGAAAAATTAGGAAGAAAATGTAACAAGTGATGTGTTACAAGATGCTTTGATTCTTTCTGTAGATAATATTTCTGAGTCTTTTGTAGTAGATTCAGGGGCTTCATTGTTGGAGAAATTTCTATTTTCGACACACTAGTTCAGTGGGAGTTAACTGACTAGTTCTATTTAGACTTTCTATTTTTACCATCACTATTATGCATGCATGCATTCCTAAGGAAAGTTAACTGCTTGGATAGTTTTCTTAATTATGGAATGCTTTGCCCTATATATGAGTTTATTCCACTCATTCATTGTATCATATTGATCATGATCTATGTGTCAATCATCAGCTCATTGGAGTAGTGTGAATATATTTTCTCATTCTTCCATATTGAATCTCTCTTCCTTTCTTGATAAGATTTGTTTATGCTTGATTTAGATAGATTTCCTGTGCAGGTTTCCATGAAACACTGACATGGTATCACAACTATGCTTCTTGGAGCAAGCCAGACAAGCCAAAGAATAAGGAAAATCGGGGTTTTGGTGAGCTAAATTTGTGGTCGTAACTTTCAGCAATTATTCCTCCCAAAATATTACGTTTTTGAGGAAATGACCCACAATGAAAGTAAATCGGCCCATTTTGGAAGTGGTTGTTCAATCGTTTGGCGAGATTCTTTATTTTTTTCTCAGAAAGTGAGGTGCAAGATAGCCTCTTGAAACTGATACGAATCCGTGGCCATACCTTTCCACATCCATTTCTAGAAAAATATTACATTTTGGAGGAAACAGTCCACTAGGAAAGTAAATCGACCCATTTTGGAAGTGGGTTTTCAACTGTTTGGCGAGATTCCTCACCGTTTGCTCAGAAAGTAAGTTGCAAGATCATCTCCTGAAACTGATATGAATTTTTAATTTCTTAATTTTTCACTTGCAGATTGAGAGTAAATTTTTAGGGGTTCTTGGACTCAGTGGGAGAGACGGATATGAAAACTATTATACATCCAAACTTGGTGGTAATCCTCACACCATACAATTATTTTTATTGGAAGCCCAAGGCAGAATTCCAACTTAGAAGGAAAGGATTGTATAATTTGACGATGACGACAGAAACAAAACCTACATCAGCGATTGAGAAGATGAGATGGGCGAACTGTAAGGATGAGGCCACATGACTACTTCTTGAGTTAATCTCCACTGCTTTGTGGTTTCATGTTGCCGCATGCAAGACTCCAAAAAAGATCTATACCACCTTGGAAGGACTCTTTGGGAAGCAGGATGAGATGCAAGGTCATATGCTTGAGGTAGAGTTGAATACCTTAGACCCTAAAAGTTTTGATAATATACAAGATTTTTTTATTAAATTTAAATCTTTGCTATCAAGCTTGGGTGAATGTGGTATTGATAAGTCTACACAAGAGACACAACTTATTCTAACAATCTTGGCCAAGCTAGGACCATAATACACTGTATATGTCTCCAATTTCCATTCCGATAGATGTCTTTTTGGAACAAATTGGAAAATGCCTACGTTGGCTCAGTTCATTGAGTCTCTTACACAAGAGCAGACAAAACTCATATATATGGGCCTCATGAAAGATCCCAAAGCACATGCACTCACCATGCAGGATGGAAAAGGGTCATTCAAATAGAATAGGAAGGAGGGATATTCCAAATCCTTTAATGATTCTTCAGGTTCCAAAGACTCTTCAGATTCCAAGAAGAAGAAGAAGGGAAAGCAATGCACTTACTACAATAAACCGAATCATGAAGAATCCACATGCATGAAGAAATAGATCAATATTATGGAACATGCACTTCAGTAGAACAACCTTGGAAACTTCATTCCAGAGGGAGTCAAGAAGCAGAAGGAAGAAGATCTTTCTCCTAAGAAAGGTAATCATCATGCTCTTGTTGCAATTAATTCCTCATTTGATTCATGGATTATAGATTCTGATGCAAACCATCATATGGTAGCGAAAGAGGAAGTTTTCTCATCCTTGAGTCCATGCTCAAGACCCCCTATTCTCATGGGGGATGATACTCCAGTAGCAGTAGCAGGAGAAGGGAGAGTGGAACTCCACAATGGCAGTTTTGAGAATGTTTTACATGTTCCAAATATTTCTATGAATCTTCTCTCAGTTTATCAGATCACTCAGAAAGGAAAAAAGGTTGAATTTACATCAGATTCAGTTTTAGTAATTGACATGCATGACAATTCCATTATTGCAATTGGTGAGGTGGATCACAAGTCAAGGTTGTATAAATTCACTAAGTTTTCTGACGATGACTCCTCTATTCTACTTACACGTAAGGAGAGTACTTTGCATGCACCTCCACTGAAACATGCATATACTCTTGTTCTTCCACCAGTTTCAGACATCAGATATGATTCCATACACTCTGATTCTGTACATGGAAATAAGCACGTAGTACATCCAGATAAGAAGCCAGTGCCGAAACTTCAACAGATGCCCAAGAAGGCACATACCACACTTCAGGCAACAAGCAACCTTGCAGGGAATCCATTGGATTCGAGGAGGACTCGATCTCAACATGAGGAGCCTTCTCATGTATTTTCAACTTCAGAACCTGTGATTCCCATGCATTGCTATATGGTTCAATCTACTGATCCACATAACTACAATAGGGTTGTGGGAAATCCATTATGGCAAGCAGCCATGCAGAAGGAGTATGACTCATTCCTACAAAACCAGACTTGAAATCTGGTTCCACATCCACCAGAAAGGAATATTTTCAGGTGCAGATGGGTCCACAGGATCAAGAAGTACAAGGCCCGACAGGTTGCCAAAGGACTTCATCAGATCCATAAATATTTCTACATCTTCATGAAGAATTTCAATTAGCATAAGTTTTAGACTTTGCAGGATCGTCTTGCAGTGAAGAACACAATTGCCTAGCAGCCGTCATTTTCTTCTTTTGATACATTATCTTTTGAGGGGGGGTTTTGTTCCCACGTAGTTTTCCCTCTTTCTTCACTTTTATTCAGTGTTCATTAGTTGCATTGTACATGAGTGCCTAAAATGGCCTAGTAGTCGGGACTCATTTTTTACTCCATAGGGATGTTCAAGGGGGGTGTCGGAGAAATTTATATTTTCGACACACTAGTTCAGTGGGAGTTAACTGACTAGTTCTATTTAGACTTTCTATTTTTACCATCACTATTATGCATGCATGCATTCCCAAGGAAAGTTAACTGCTTGAATAATTTTCTTAATTATGGAATTCTTTTCCCTATATATGAGTGTATTCCACTCATTCATTGTATCATATTGATCATGATCTATGTGTCAATCATCAGCTCATTGGAGTAGTGTGAATATATTTTCTCATTCTTCCATATTGAATCTCTCTTCCTTTCCTGATAAGCTTTGTTTGTACTTGTTTTAGCTAGATCTCCTGTGCAGGTTTCCATGAAACACTGACATTCATTTCATGCCACACCCTATAGGAAACATTTTCTAGATTATGTTCAAGGTGATTTTGGACAGGTTCATTTGGGTGATGATGCACCATGAAAAAATGTTGGAATGGGAAATGTACAAATAAAGAAAAATAAAGGAAACCAATGGTTGTTGAAAGAGGTAATACATGTTCCATATCTAAGGAAAAATCTAATTTCAACAGGGAAGTTGGCAAGTGAAGGATGTATATCCATATTTACAGATAATGCATTGAATGTCATCAAAGGATCATTGGTGATATAAAAATGAGAGAAGGTAGGTACGTTGTATTTATGTATTGGTAATACTAATTCTTCTATCTGATTAGATTCTATCTGATTAGATTCTACAGGAGTGGATACTGATATTTCACATCATAGGATTGGACACATGAATGAGAAGGGGATGTAGATACTATCACAAAAGGAATTTGTCGCCAGATATTAAACAAATTAATTTGGATTTCTGTGAGCATTATGTTTATGGAGAACAAAAGAGAGTCAGATTTCTCAGAGTTGGAAAATAAAAGAAGAGTGAAAGGTTAGATCTTGTGCATACATATGTATGGGGACCAACTCGGGTATCATCTTTTAGTGACTCTCGTTATTATGTTACTTTTATTGATGATGCAACTAGAAAAACTTAGGGTTATTGCATTCGAAAAAAATCTGACGTTTTTGACACTTTTAAGAAATGTAAAGCTTTGGTTGAGAATGAGACAGGAAAAAGGTTGAATTGTCTCAAATGAGATAATGGAGGTGAATATTACAACAAGGAGTTTGATGATTACTGTTCATACCATGGGATTCTTAGAGATAAGTAAGTTCCAAGAACACCATAAGAAAATGGTTCGTCAGAAAGGATGAACATGACAATCATGGAGCGTGCAAGGAGTATGAGATTGCATGTAGGGTTTCCCTTACTGTTTTGGGTAGATGATGTAGATACTGATGTTTACTTGATAAAATCAGGACCTATTAGCACTGAGAGTCACCCTCAGATTGCGGGAGGATAAGCCCAGTACCCATCATAGCTTTTGGTGGATGTTGGTTTTATATGAGTGGAGGTCAGTGGAAAAAAGTCAAAATATGAATGATGTTCAATACATGACTGGACAAGAAATGCACAGGGAAGTGAGGGCCACATTAACTTCATTCAGTGAATTGAGTTTAATTGTGAGCAGAGGGAAGACTTAGTGAGAAAGGTGAACAAGACTGCTATGGGCATCAGGCTTTCAAGTAGCTTGGAGAAGAAAAAATAAGACTCAAGATCACTCTTGAGCCCAGGTTTTAGACACTGAAATATGTCCAAACAACACAGTCACAGCAACACAATGATCAAACCTACATCATAGTGCAGATACAACAACCTGACTCGATCCTCCATGCCTGAGCCATTCAGTGTATGAGGGAAAAAGATAACAAGGGAGTTGACTAAAACTGGTCACGATACCGCTGTAATCAAACCTACATTACAACATCACAACAACCCTCGACTGGATCCACCGTGCCGAGTGTTTTAGCACAATTTTTATAGAGAGATGAAAAGAAGTTGACTTCTATTAACATGAAAGTCTCAAATTTGATACATAACTAGAGAACAGTTCTAGCATCAAAACATTACAAAATAGGGAGCTCTATTCAACCAGTTGACCTTAACAAAATATAAAAAATGCCTATATATACTAAAAATGATGCAACCACCAGGAATGTGATCAGACCCCTGCATTCAAAATGTCTAGTCAGCGCCTACTTTGTTAGCATGTGTAGGCCTTCTTATGTCAGACGTGAGCCTGACTTAGTTATGTGCTTTGTAGGAAAATCTGTCCCTCGGGAAACTTCAGATTGACAATCTCCCCCCACGACCATTCTCAGTATCCTTTCCATTTATGGGGTGAGATGAGGTCTCAACTGTTGCCCCCATTTCCATTAACTACCTTCATCGGGATCGGGATAAGGCCTGACACCTATGAATGTTCCAGGCGGTGCCCATGACTTCTTTGAGTCAATCCCGCTGCCTTGAGGTCATGCAGATCTTCTTCTGTGACCAATACAAATGCTTTCAACCTTTGGCGCAACTCCTCTCCATCGCTCCATCTTGCATGCGACCTCGGGCCATAACTTGGTGCTCATATCCAAATGTGCTTCAGGATTTCGTCTTTCGGGAGTCTTCACTCCACTTGATCCCAAATATCTCGATGCCCGAACTTGCGAAATGGCCTTATTTAGATCGACGATCGGACTTGCTTTGAATTTGACGGCCACGATTGCTTTCTCGAAAACCCCAGTCGCCAACCACTCATTAGACGCTTACCCTTCTTTATGGCCCCACTTTCCATATGACCTCGGGCCATGACCCGATGCTTATCTTCAAAGTGCTTCAGGGTTTTTCTTTTCGAGACTTTGAAAGATAACTCCCTTCAAAACTTCTGATTCGTGAAACTGCGAATCCACTGATCTGACACAACATGTTCCTTTGAATTGAACGGTCCAGATTAATTTCGGCACTTTGAGACCTTGGGCCTTTGGGCCTTCGGCATTTCAAGACTTTTATCATTTTGGGGCTTCCGAAGATGCTACTGCCAAGATCGACGACTCCTGTCGATTTGAGATCAACGATCCATAACTACTTCGGGAGTCCGGGCCTCGGCTCTTCGGGAATTTCATGCACTTCTTGCTTCAAAACTCCCAAAGCTCACTTCCTCAAACACTTGGATCAGATTCCACCTGTCCCCCTTGAGATCAATGACTCATTCTCACTCTGGGCCTTGGGACTTCATACCTTTTTCCCTGGTGCTATACTTCGTGAAATTTTGACATTCTGAAAGCCCGTGAGCCACTTATCTGAACTTCTCCTAGATTCTCAGCTGTTGAAAGATTAAAACTGCTTGCTTCTTTTAAGCCTGAAATGGGCTACTTTGAATGTTTCACTTTGTGTCCATGGCTGTGGCCTACATGAACAAGGATTTGGACGACTGGCTATGGGATGGGAAAACAGGGAGACCAGTGATTGGAAAAAGGAGATGAGTGTTCATCCTTGGAGAAAAATAGAGGGGCTTGGGGCTGTGATTTCTTTTGGGTAAGACATTAAGGGAAACCAGGGCACACAAACGAACAAAGGAAAACATAAAACGATTTTATCGGCCGAAGGGGGAAAAAATTCAAGACTCGGCCTATGAAAAGGAGAGAGACATGGGAAATATACAGTCTTATGTATCCTCATCAAACCCATACGACTCTTGAAAACCCTATGTGATAAAATTTGGCTCCACAGGGGATGGCATTCTCCCTGCGAGTGCCAAGAATGCGCAGTTCTAGTACCTTAGCTGTTGGGCTATGGAGTCTAGCTCAAAACTTTCACTGAAGAAAACGGGGATATATGTACACTACTCTACTAAAGATGAAAAAAAACACATGGGCTCCAGAAGGAGCTTATTTATGTACACTCCTAGACTAACTGATTTTACAAAGTGCTAGGTGAAAGTGAACTTCCACCAGGGCCAGTCAAGTAACCTCCTAACTGAAAACTTATTTACTCTATCACTGATCAAATAAAGATAATGAAACTGTGACAACAAAATGATTACATTTTTCATCTCTCCTCCTAGTGTGCAAGGCAAGATAAAGTTTGGAGGCCTCAATACCTGGAAAAAAAGAAACTCCATGTACTCCCCTACAGGGTCATAAAATAGGGGATGAAAGTTACTGGGTTGGTAACAGAAAACATGTTTTGTCTTACAACTTCTCACATCTGGCTAAATGTCTGTGGCAAGAACAGGTGAGTGAAATGTTGATGCAGGCTGCTTATCCACTTCCTCTTTCTCTGCTCTGATAACGTCAACTAGTTGAGGGAAAGAAATATCTTCATGTATATCAATGAATGGGTGCTTCTCCTTAACATGTTGCTCAGTGTCTTCTGTGGGTCCAGGATGGCTGATTTCCACCCAATGATTTTCCTTAATGAATAAAGGAAAAAGGCTCTATAGTATGATCTTGGAAATCCTTCATATCCACATCGGAATCCAATTCATAATTGTCATACACAGGCTGGATTCTCCCCAATTCAGAAAAATGTAAGGTAGGGATCTTCTCTTCTTCATCTGAGTACTCATCAAATATGGGTGAGCGCATAACTCTTTTATCTCGCAAAGAAAAATGAGTGACCTCTTGATTCTTCTCTTCAATCCTAGGTGAAAATACATCATGGGAAACCTCTTGAAGGAAAAGAGAAGAATCCTCATCCACAACTATCTCTTCTTTTACAACTGAGACAACAGGTGCATCAGGGGAAAAATATGATACATCTATGGTTATTCAATCATCAACACTATCAATACTCATATCTGGAAGGCCTTCTTCTTGGGAAATAGAAAGAGAAAATATTTCATCCACATTTTCAAAATACTCGCTTCTATCCTCACTTTCTCTTTCAATCAGATCTTTACCAGACTCATCACACGAGGAAGACTCTATCATCTGCTGGATGTGGAATGAAAATTTCTTACAACAGTCATCCAAAATAATATGAGACAGGTAAATCTTCTCGTAATATGAATTTAAATCATCGTGAAAATCCTTCAAAGAATGGATACTAGCAGTAGGGAGAGATTGACACCATTCACGAGCATCTTCCTCTAAAGAAAATTTGAACATCTCGATCAAGAAATTCTCGTGAAAGAATCCATTTTCAAGCATGCATATATGAAATTTTAATAAGTGCTCACCGAGATTGTCATGCTTTCTTCCTTCGAGTCGCAGAAGATAATCATCCCATTCATTTATAGCTGACACTGGATGTGGATAACCAACGATGGCTGAGAAATTGAAGGGGGGAAATCTCTTGGCTAGGATAGCCTCCATATCCTTTTGATTTGTCTCCCATCAGTGGAGTCACCAATATATTCTACATAGTGGATTCTCCATGGTGAAAGATAATCAATTAGAATAATGTGTCCAGCTTTAGTTCACCATCTAAAACTATCTCTCTTCAATGTCGTTCTTCCCAGGGAGATTTTCAATATGTAACAACAACAAAGAGCCTTCTTGAGAAATATTTCCTTTCTTAATAATCCTCTCTGGGTCAGCTTCAGGTGTAGCCAAAGGCAACTGTGGAGTAGATCTCGTGTGTGTGCCCTTCGGAGCCACAACTGAAACAATGGAGTCTCCAGGTGCAAGTTGCAATCTTCAAGATATTGATTTCTGATGCACCATCAGAATCAAAATTTCTTTTTCTTTCTTACCCATGGAAATGTCTTCAATTCATTCCCCAACAACGACGCCATAAATGTTAGCACTGAGAGTCACCCTCAGATTGCGGGAGGATAAGCCCAATACCCATCAGAGTTTTTGGTGGATGTTGGTTTTATATGAGTGGAGGTCAGTGGACAAAACTCAAAATATGAATGATGTTCAACACAAAACTCGACAAGAAATGCACAGGGAAGTGAGGGCCACATTAACTTCAGTCAGTGAATTGAGTTTAATTGTGAGCAGAGGGAAGACTTAGTGAGAAAGGTGAACAAGAATGCTATGGGAATCAGGCTTTCAAGTAGCTTGGAGAAGAAAAAATCAGACTCAAGATCACTCTTGAGCCTAGGTTTCAGACACTGAAATATGTCCAAACAACACAGTCACAACATCACAATGATCAAACCTACAACACAATGTAGCTACAACAACCCAACTGGATCCTCCATGTCCGAGTCATTCACTGTATGAGGGAAAAAGATAACAAGGGAGCTGACTAAAACTGGTCATGATACCGCTATAATCAAACCTACATTACAACAACATAACAACCCTTGACTGGATCCTCCATGCCTGAGTGTTTTAGCACAATTTTTACAGAGAGATGAAAAGAAGATGACTTCTATTAACATGAAAGTCTCAAATTTGATACATAACCAGAGAAAAATTCAGGCATTCTTATGTTAGACGCGAGCCTGACTTAGTTATGTTCTTTGCAGGAAAATCCATCCCTCGGGAAATTTCGGATTGACAATCTCCCCCCATGGCCATTCTTACTATGCTTTCCATTTATGGGGTGAGACGAGGTCTCAACTGTCGCCCCCATTTCCATTAACTACCTTCATCGGGATTGGGACGAGGCCTAACACCGATGAATGTTACATGCGGTGCCCACGACTTCTTCGAGTCAATCCTGACACCTTGAGGCCATGCAAATATTCTTCTGTGACCAATACGAGCGCTTTCGGCCTTTGGCGCATCTCCTCTCCATCGCTCCATCTTGCATGAGACCTCGGGCCATAACTTGGCGCTCATATCCAAAGTCTCTTCAAGATTTCATCTTTTGAAAGTCTTCATTCCACTTAATTTCAAATATCTCGATGCCCGAACTTGCAAAATGGCCTTATTCAGATGGATGGTCGGACTTGATTTGAAATTTACGACCACGATTGCTTCCTTGAAAACCCCAGTCGCCAACTGCTCAATAGGCACTTACCCTTATTTATGGCCCCGCTTTCCATATGACCTCGGGCCGTGACCCTGTGCTTATCTTTAATGTGCTTTGGGGTTTCGCTTTTTGGGACTTTGAAAGATAACTCCCTTCAAAACTTCTGATTCATGAAACTGCGAATCCGCTGATCTGACGCCATGTGTTCCTCTGAATTGAATGGTCCAGATTAATTTCGGCACTTTGGGACCTCGTTCCTTCGGACCTTCAACATTTCAGGACTTCTATCATTTTGGGGCTTCCGAAGATGCTACTGCCAATATCGATGGCTCTTGTCGATTTGAGATCAACGATCCATAACTACTTTTGGAGTCCATGCCTCGTCTCTTTGGGAGTTTCACACACTTCTCTCTTTGAAAATGATAAAGCTCACTTCCCCTAACACTTGGATCAGATGTCACCTGTCCCCCTTGAGATCAACGACTTATGCTCGCTTCGGGCCTTGGGACTTCAGACCTTTTTCCCTGGCGCTATACTTCATGTGATTTTGACATTCCAAAATCCCTTGAGCCACTGATCTGAACTGCTCATGGAATCTCCGCCATTGAAAGATTAAAACTGCCTATTTCTTTTAAGCCCGAAATGGGTTGCTTTGAATGTTTCACTTTGTGTCCATGGCTGCGGCTTTCATGAACAAGGATTTGGACAACTGGCTGTGGGTTGGGAAAACAGGGAGACTGGTGACTAGAAAAAGGAGACGAGTGTTCATCCTTGGAGAAAAATAGAGGTGCTTGGGGCCATGATTTCTTTCGGGTAAGACATTAAGGGAAACCAGGGAACACAAAGGAACAAGGGAAAACAAAAAACGATTTTATCGGCCGAAGGGTGGAAAACTTCAAGACTCGGCATGCGAAAAGGAGAGAGACGGGGGAAAGATACAATCTTAGGTATCCTCAACAAACCCATACGACTCTTGACAACCCTATGTGATAACAAGAACTTCAATTTATTTGGATGGTGGCATTCCAGAGGAGGCATGAACATGTAGAAACGTAAACTATTCATTTTTGAAGACTTTCGGTTGTGAAGCATTTGTCTGTATTGATAAATAAAATAGAGAAAAGCTGGAAGAAAAATCCAAGAAGTGTACCTTTATTGGATACAATGTTAATGATTTTGGTTATCAATTATGGGATTATGAAAATCACAAAATCATTGTTGAAATATTGTAACTGGAAAGAGCATTATATTTATTATTGAGTTATTATTCATCTGATCAATCCCCTTTTGTGTATTGATCATGTCGGGCATTGTAATTTACCAAATCCCCTTTTGCAGATCGGTCAAATCCTAATTGTATTATGAAAATTAAGAAGTCACCCCCATGCCTAATTAAAGTGGTTTTAACCACTAAGAAGACAAGTCAGCCCTGCCCAGTGAAGAGACACCTTTCCAGCATCGACCAGCTTGTATAAATAAAGGACGCGAGTGCCTCATTTGTACACTCATTCTTTCACCCATTCACTCATAAAGTGCGCAAGTTTGGAAGCTGCAGTTGGGAGAAGAAGGAACAGTGAGGCACGTTGCTCAGTGTTGGATATTCTCTAGTGTTTTTGGTTTATTATCTTATCATTGTATTAGCTATCTATATTAAGGAATTTTTTGCTGGGTTTTCTCCCCCATGAGGGTTCCCAGGATACATGTTGTGTAGCTTGTGATTGTGTTTCTCTCAGTGATCCTACCTATGTTATTGTTATCTAGTAAATTGAAAAGAAACCTAATAATAGCTCAAAACTTAACATGTTATCAGAGCTAAGATGAAGAGAGCACCTTTCATTGGATAAGAAAAAACGTCATTGTTGTCGTACAAGAAAATTAGGGATTTTGTTGGAGAGGTATTTTTGCCTAAAAACCATTTAGAAAAGTGTGCCACACCCTAGTGAATCTTTTTTCATATTGAGCACACCTTTTAAGTGGACAAAGCCTCCAGGAAGTCAAACCCTAGTTTTTGACTGGTACTAGAAAACCATAAAACCAAAAGTACCAGAAAACTAGAAAAAACTAGGAAACCAAAACCAATACCAAAAGTACCGGTCCAGATTTCCACAGGTCAAGTTTCAAGGGGAAAAAATTGAAATTTTTGAAATCTAAAAACTAAAACAAACTCACCTTAGCCCAGTGCATCTAGTCCCTGGATTAGAATTTCAAAATTTGAAGTTTGAAAAATTAGGGTTTCCTCATAAAACCCTAAGTTGCAGTTGCAGTTTCAATATCAGTTGCAATACGAGTTGCAATCACCCTTGAAGTTTTTAAAATGGTTGGTAATTATTACCCTTGCTACCAGATGGTGCCACTACCTGCAAATACTATCAAAGGTATGCACTCACATATGTTTAATTGTTAAGCTTTAAAGGGTATTTACAGGAGAAGGGATCTATTTCAATAGATCTAGAATGATATCAGATCCAACACATTCATAGGAATAATGCAAGCTAGGTTTGATTATTCTGATATGAATCTATTTGTTATGACATTATTTTGATCTAGGTTGCATGTTGAAGCTATGACCATCATACTAACCTTTGCTCAAAATTAAAGTCAAGGTATTAGATTGATTAAAGTTGAGATCATAGAGTTTATTCTCTAATCCAATCTTCTGTCAAGATAACATATTGTCTTAGTACAAAAGACAGGTTGAAGAAAGCACTTGTCATCTTGAGTGAAGGAGACTTGGAAGAAAAGAAACACACTCATTCTTGAGGACAAGGCTCCCGATTTCAAGTTTGATTAATTAAGTTGATAAGATTCAAAGTTGCACATGACAAGTTTATAACTACTCCTTTACAAGTAAACACTATAGTTGAGGTAGAAGTATTTGAAAAATATTATACTTGGTAGCATGTGAGGATATTGAGATAAATGCTTATTGTAATCATTTACCAGATACAACTAACATCTCCTCTAGGAGAAACTTCTTGTGTTGGTTCTAGGCTACCATGGAGGAATGCTTGATCACAACACTAGAAGACTGTTGATCTCACTTCATATTGTATTTCTTACATTTGATATTTGTTTTAGGAAGGTCACAAGTAATATCTCTAAAGGAGCTACTATGACGATTATTCATGCTACTATTTTATTACTATTATCAAAATATTATTATTCTTTTTGATGTTTTGTTGACCAAGTTCCAGGTCACAGGTGATAACCCTGAGGAAGCTATAGTGAAGGTTGTAGAAGGAAACAGATTAGATGAGACATGAAAAAGACTATGTACATGACCATATACATCCATGTACCATAGAATATGATGAAGAAGATATTTTTGAGATCCAGAGTATCTCATATGGAGATTGATTGTAAGGAGCAGAAGGCTCCAAAGATGACCGAACATTAGAATAAGAAATCATAGTAGGCTCATTCAGAGGATAATGAATCCACCTTGACAGGAAGAAGAATTTGTTTGAAGTATGAATCAACTTTTCATATTTAGACTTCACATTCAACACCAAGTATATCCTGTAAGAGATGATGAATTCCTTGTAGACTCAGAAGAAATCAAGAACAGAGTGAGCCTGATCTTAGAAAGGTTCATATGAAGAGACATATTCCAGGACTGGGAGACATATTCCATGAGAAGACTAGATCGTAACTTCAAAGACTCCTAGGAGATATGAAATCTCCTGGAAGATTCCCTTGTTTCAGTGAAAAAGAAGGAAGCTAGTCAGAAAGACTAGGATATGGATTTTTCGTGAGACTAGAAGAAAAGTTAGTATTGACTTCCAATATTGATCTAATAGATCAAGCATGTTGCAGATGTACAAAGTATGATGTGTGTCCAGGGGATTCTCCCAGCAAGAGGGAGAATACTATGATGAGACACTTACTCCGGTAATTGAATAAATAGTTCCAGTATACATAAAGACAACCAGAACAACCATGATTCATATATAGTATGGGATGTAGTGGGAGAAATCCCAATATTTAAAATTGAGTGGAAGTTGGTGCAATACATTAGTTGGGTCATGGAGACATGACTACAATAAAATATTGAGTTACCTCCATGAAAGAAGAAGAGATACCTTCAATATCAGTTATTGAGCCACTCTCAGTTTTAGATGAAGTTGTGGTCGTGATGAAGTAGAGGAGTTACTTTCAGATTTCAGTAGTCACGGTGAGAATGGAGAAACCATTCTCAGCTTCATAGAAGCTGCAGGTGGAGAGTCCTAGTTACAGAAGGAACAGATGTAGAAAGAGGGGAGGACATACTCTCAGGTAGTGAGACAGATATTGTTTTGCAGAACGCACATAGAGCTAGCACATGATTGTGCATATTGAATTGTAGTTGAGCAAGTGTACTAGGTTGGTACAAAGTGACGCAAAAATTTGATTTAAAGTTGAATATAGAAAGACTCATGTCTGCAATATAAAGCAAGTTCCTAGAGCTTGGTATGGCAGAATTGACAGTTTCCTGACGAGCTTGGGCTTTACCAAGAGTAAAGTTGATTCTAACCTTTACTTCAATATTATGATCCAGTTATATTATTGATGTATGTGGATGGCTTATTCTTATCTAGAGAAGAAAAGTTGATCACAAAATTGTAAGAAGAATTTCACTGCAGAATTTGAGATGAAAGACCTAGGCCTGATGCATTATTACTTAGGTCTTGAAGTTTGGCAGAGCCCAGAGAAGATCTTCCTTAACCAAGGGAAGTATGCAGTTGAAATAATGAAGAGGTTTGATATGTTGGAGTGTAAATCCTTGAACACATTCCTGGAAACAAAGTTGAAGCTCCTAGTTTATACTTCATCAGAATTGGTTGATGCTGCGTTGTACAATCAAATTATTGGTTCAGTAATTTCTCTGACAGATACTAGGCCAAATATATATTTTTCCTTGTGTTAGTATCTGGTAGAACCTAGACGAGTTCACCTTGATGATGCAAAACATGTGATGAGATAACTTAAGGGTACGTTGGGTTTTGGTCTATGTTATACTAGAGATCATGACTTTAGAATGAGTGGTTATACCGATTCAGATTGGGCTGGAAGTGTCTCTGGTAGAAAGAGAACCTCATGACGTTGTTTTAGTCTGGGGTCAACCACGCTCTCATGAAGAGTAGGAAGCAATCAAGTATTTCTCTCAGCATGACATAAGCATAATATATTGCAACATGTTCCGCCAGTGGTGAAGCCATTATTACTTAGGTTTTGAAGTTTGGCAGAGCCTAGAGAAGATCTTCCTTAACCAAGGGAAGTATGCAGTTGAAATACTAAAGATTTTTGATATGTTGGAGTGTAAATCCATGAACACAGCCCTGGAAAAAAATTTGAAGCTCCTAGTTTATACTTCGTCAAAATTGGTTGATGCTACATTGTACAATCAAATTATTGGTTCAGTAATGTCTCTGACAGATACTAGGCTAGATATATGTTTTTCCTTATGTTAGTATCTGGTAGAATTCAAACGAGTTCACCTTGATGGTGCAAAACATGTGATGAGATACCTTAAGGGTATGTTGGGTTTTGGTCTTTGTTATACTAGAGATCATGACTTCAGAATGAGTGGTTATACCGATTCAGATTGGGATGGAAGTGTCTCTGACAGAAAGAGCACCTCAGGATGTTGTTTCAGTCTGGGGTCAACCATGATCTCATGCAGAGTAGGAAGCAATCAAGTATTTCTCTCAGCATGACAAAAGTGGAATATATTGCAGCATGTTTCGCCAGTGGTGAAGCCATATGGTTTCAGATGTTGTTGATAGATTTATTTGATCTAAATATGGAAGACACCATGATCCTATGTGATAATCATAGTTGTATAAATATGATGTGTTCCATGCTGAGTCAAAGCACATAGAGATTCAATATCACCTCATTCGTGATATGGTGCAGAGAGGAGCCATAAAGCTCCATTATGTTGGCACAGATGAACAGGTTGTTGATGTGTTGACCAAGCCTCTATCTTTTGTAAAGTTTAAGCACTTTCGAGACAAGATTGGTGTAGTCCTAAAGGACCTCCCTCGAAAGGGGGAGTAGTGTTGATGCCAACCTAGTGCTGAAGCTTTCCAGTTTCGTGATGATTTTATTGTGATTCCATCCTAGTGCTGAAGATTTCCAGCTTCGGGTTGATGTTGTTGTGATGCCAGCCTAGTGCTGAAGATTTCCAACTTTGTGCTGATGTTGTTGTGATTCTAGCCTAGTGCTGAAGATTTCCAGCTTCGTGTTGATGTTGTTGTGATGCCAACTTAATGCTGAAGATTTCCAGCTTCGTTTTGATGTTGTTGTGATGCCAGCTTTGTGCTAAAGATTTCTAGCTTCATGCTGATGTTATTGAGATGCCAGCTTTGTGCTGAAGATTTCTAGCTTCTTGATGAAGATTTCTACCCTAGTGATGATGTTGATGATGCTCTAGCCTTCATGTTGTGATGTTGTTTTTGTTGATGTTGTATTAGCCTTGTGTTGTTATTGATGATGATGATGTATTAGTGTTATACTAATCCATGTTGATGCAAATGATGATGATGCCATTCCAACTCCTTGTTGTGGATGATGATATTGATGATGAGAAAAACTTACAACGATTTATAGATATTCCATTCAGTGTTCTAGATGTTGTTAATGTTGATGCCCTCTCTCTCTCCTGATGATATTGTAGAACACCCTTCTTGTTCAGGGAGAGTGTTGAAATATTGTAACTGCAAAGAGTATTCTATTTATTATTGAGTTATTATTCATTTGATCAATCCCCTTTTGTGGGTTGATCATGTTGGGCATTGTAATTGACCAAATCCCCTTTTGCGGATTGGCCAAACCCTAATTGTATTATGTAAATTAAGAAGTCGGCCCCGAGACCTAATTAAATTTGTTTTAACCACTAAGAAGACAAGTCGGCCCTGCCTAGTGAAGAGACACATTTCCAATGCCTTCCAACTTGTGTAAATAAAGGAAGTTGGTGCCTCATTTGCACACTCACTCATTCACTCATCAAGTGCACAAGTTTTGAAGCTGTAGTTGGGAGAGAAGGAAGAGAGAGGGGCATTGGTCAGTGTTGGATATTCTCTAGTGTTTTTGGTTTATTATCTTGGAATTGTATTGGATATCTATATTAAGGAAGTTTTTGTTGGGTTTTCTCCCCCATGAGGGTTTCCCAAGATAAATCTTGTGTATCTTGTGATTGTGTTTCTCTAAGTGATCCTACCTATTCTATTGTTATCTTGTAAATTGAAAAGAAACCTAATAATAGCTCAAAACTTAACAATCATTGGGATTAGAGATTTCATATTCAATGAGAAGGTCATGTACAAAGATCAATTGCAGGGAAATAAATAGGAAAAAGAAAAACCATAACACACAGTGCTTGATGAGATCACTGAAAAAGAAATTCCAAAGGTACCAGGAAATTAGAATGTACAACAATAGGAGCAACATGTACCTCAAACACCTGCAAGTGTTGTTATATGATCTACCAAGTTAAATAGACCCCCTTAAAGATACTCTCCTTCATTGTATTATTTATTGTTGACTGATTCTAGTGAGCTAGAATGTTATGAAGAGGCAATGAAGGTAGACACTAAAAAGAAGTGGGAGCAAGGCATGAAAGAGAAAATGGATTCCTTGGTAAATAACCAGACTTGGGACTTGGTTCTGTTTCCTGCAGGAAAAAGAACATTTCATAATAAATGGGTTTATAGGTTGAATAAAGAAGATGGAGGAAAAAATCGACACAAGGATAGACTTTTTGTAAAGGGGTTTGCACAAAATAAAGGTATAGATTTTGATGAAATATTTCTCTTGTTGTTAAGATGACGTCAATTAGGACTATCTTAAGTCTTGTGGAAGTAGAATATTTGCATATTAAACAGTTATATATAAAAATAGTTTTTCTCCATGGGGATTTGAAGGAACAAATTTATATGCAACAACCACAGGGGTTTGAGGTCAAAGGAAAGGAGAATTTGGTATGCAGGTTGAAGAAGAGCTTGTATGGACTAAATAAATCTCTAAGGAGGTGGTATTTGAAGTTTGAAAGGTTTATGACATAACAAGGTTATAGTATATGTGATTTTGATCACTGTGTTTATTTTGAAAGGAAGCACCCCCGACGCGAAATTTTGGGAAAAATTCCCTTTGTAAAATATTGTAATTTCATAGTCAATCTGGACTATTCATTATAAGATCACATATATCATGGTAGAAGTTATTTTAGGTTTTTTTTCCCCTAAAAGGAAATCCTATTTTATGAGGGAATTATATTACGACTGTGTATGTGTGTGATTATTGTATTCTAAGAGAGGGGTCTATGAGAGAAAGTAGAGGAAGTTACAACAGGTGTGTTGTAGGTTGTATCCCTTCATTTTGTTGGATAATAAAAAGGAAGGACCTGATAATTTATCTGGTGGACGTATCCCACACTGGGTGAACCACGTATATTTGTGTCTCTATTGTATTGTGTATCTTATGTGTTTTATTTCTGCATTTGTCTTATTTTATTGCTCCACGATCCTGCTTTTCTAACACTATTGTTGCACATTTTGATTTTCTAGTACCTTTGGAATTTCTTTTTCAGTGATCTCATCAAGCACTTTGTATTATGGTTTTTCTTATTCCCTACAACTGATCTTTATACATGAACTTCTCATTGAATATGAAATATCTACTACTAATTATTTTGTGATTTTCATAATCCCATAAGTGATAACCAAAATCATTAACACTTGTCCAATAAAGGTACACTTCTTGGATTTTTCTTCAAGCTTTGTTCTATTTTCTTTATCAATATGGACAAATGCTTCACAACCAAAAGTATTCTAAAATGAATAGTTTACATTTTTACCTGTCCATTCCTCCTCTGGAATGCCACCATCCAAAGAACTTGAAGGTCCTCTATTTATCAAGTAAACAACAATATCTACAATATCTACCCAAAACTGTAAGGGAAACCCTTCATGGAATCTCACACTTCTTACACACTCCATGATGGTCTTGTTCATCCTTTCTAATACACACCATTTTCTTGTGGTGTTCCTAGAACTATCTTCTCTCTACGAATCCGATGGTATGAAAAATATTCATCAAACGCCTTTCTGCATTATTCACCTCAATTGTCTGATCTGAGACACTTCGACCTTTTTCTTGTCTCATTCTCAACCAAAGATTTCTATTTCTTAAAAGTATCAAAAACATCATATTTTTTTTTGAATGCAATAACCCAAGTTTTTCTAGTTGCATCATCAATAAAAGTAACATAATAACGAGAGCCACCAAGAGATGATACCTGAGTTGGTCCCCATACATTTGTATGCACAAGCTCTAACCGTTCACTCTTCTTTTCATTTCCAAATCTGATAAATATAACTCTCTTATGTTTTCCATAAACAAAATGCTCACAGAAATCCAAATCAATTTGTTTAATATCTAGCATCAAATTTATTTTGTGAAGTATCTACATCCCCTTCTCACTCATGTGTCTAATCCTATGATGCCACAATGTTGTATCTACTCTTGTAGAAGCTAAAGAGATAGAAGAGTTAGTATTACCAATACATAAATACAATGTACCTACCTTCTCTCCTTTTTCTATCAACAATGATCCTTTGGTGACCTTCCATGCCTTATATGCAAATATATATATACAAACTTCGCTTTCCAACTGCACGGTTGAAATTAGACTTTTCCTTAGATTCGTAACATGTTTTGCCACTTTCAACAACTATTGATTTCCATTCTTTTTCTTTATTTGTACCTTTCCCATTCCAACAATTTTGCATGGTGCATCATCACCCAAATGAACCTGTCCAAAATCACCTTGAATATAATTTAGAAAATGTTTCCTATGGGGCATGGCATGAAATGAAGCCCCTTATTCTTCTACCCAAGACTCAAAAATATTATCTATAGAAAGAATCAAAGCATCTTGTAACAGATCACCTGTTACATTTTCTTCTTGATTTTTCTCTTGTTGTCAATCTCTTTGTTTCTTTGGAGCTCTATAGTCTTTATTAACATGTCATTTCTTCTCACAATTCCAAGTCTCTATCTTTCCTAGTCTGGATTTGGATCTTTCCTTCCTAGAATTTCCACAGTTCCCTGAGCCCTTTTTTCTATCCTTTTGTCTTCACCTGTTCTCCAAAGTCAACACTTTACCTAATGTCTCACCTATGTTTTTTTGTCGCATTTCCTCACTAAGGATAACACCAACAACATCATTACATTTTAGAGTGTTTGAACCATATACATAGTTACTTACATCCATTACCAAGCCATTCCATCTTTCTGGAAATGAGAACAAGATTAAAAGAGCCTTGAACTCATCATCAAAGTCCACTTTTCCATAAGTTATCTGATTAGTAACCATATTAAATTCATTTAAATGATCTGCAACAGACCCACCTTTTGACATCTTCATATTAAATAATATCTTCATTAGAAATATCTTATTGGACGCCGAGGGTTTTTCATACAGTTTAGCCAATGTGTCCATCAACTCCTTTGTTGTCTTTTCTTTTTAAATATTGAAAGCCATCGATGTTTCCAGGCTTAGTCGTATTGTTCCCATTGCCTTTCTGTCAAGAACCTCCCATTCTTAGTCAATCATGGCCATCAACTTCTTTGTTATTCCACCAAATGATAGGAATAGATCCTTCTGATATAAATGATCTTCCATCTACATCTTCCATAACTGGTAGTTTTGGTCGCTAAATTTCTTGACCCTAAACTTTCCATCTTCCACCATTACTCCCACTCGAACCAGGAACCCTCTTTTCCTGCGAGTTACCTTTCGATCTGATACCAGTTGTTAGAAAAATAGGATCGTAGAGCAATAAAATAAGACAAATGTTGAAATAAAACACAAAATATACACAATACAATAGAAACACAGATATACGTGGTTCACTCAGTGTGGGCTACTTCCACCAGAGAAATTTCCAGGTCCTTCCTTTTTATTATCCAACAAAATGAAGGGATACATCCTACAACACACCCGTTGCAACTTCCTCTACTTTATCTCACAATATCCTCTCTCAGAATACAATAGTAGCACACATATAAAGACACAATACAATTCCCTCATAAAAGAAGGTTTCCTTCTAGGGAAAAAATCCTAAAATAACTTCTATCGTTAGATCTGCGACCTTATAATGAATGGTCCAGATTGACTACAAAATTACAATATTTTACAAGGAAATTTTCCTTCGGGGGATTCTCCCCCAAAACCACAAACCCTGTAGGGGGGGAAATTCCCCCCTACAACCCCCCTGCGTGGAGGGGTGTATAGTCTTCTAGGGTGTACAGTCTTCATGGGGTATAAACACGACTGAAAACAAAGACCTCTGGATCAGGAAGATAATTAGGCTCCACAACCAATACTTTTCCTATCATTAGATTTTTTTTGTTTCTTGATTATAATCTATTTCCACTTCCCTCTTCCTCATTGAATATATCACATATTCATTGATTGGTTTTTCTAAGTTTTTAGCCTTTTTGAGCATTTTTTTGAACTATTCAGAAAAATGTGGCACTCCCTTGCAGTTCACACCAAGGCGTCATATACTTGACTGGACCTCCCCTTCAATGTAAACCAAGGTGCCATGGTGCCCTGTCCCTTTGAGAATCTCAATCTCCCGTTTTAGGATTTTGTGCCTGTTTCTGCTTTATTTTGCTTAGTCTTTTTTTGAGGAGCTTTTTGCCCAGAGACTCTTGATTGTCTTTCACTTTTTTTTCTTGAGAATTTCAAAGTTATCACTCATTAATATTCCTTCTTTGAGTTTGGAATCTTATCCTAGTTGTGATCCCCTTGGGTTAACAAAATCCCTTGGTTCATCCTTCCTTCTGGTTCTATGATCTTCGAAGTTTTCATATTGCTTGGTTGTTTAGGACTTTTCATCACTTAGGGTTTGAAAAGGTTACTTGGTATTGAACCTTTTTATCTTCATTGAAAGATTTCACTTTGTTGGATGATAATGAATCTTTTTTTTCAACAACCTAGTCTTGAGCACTATTCCTTATTGCTCATGTTTTGAGGATTTTCATGAGTTCTTGTATTCTTTCTCTTTTGCATCTTTAAGTTCTTGATTGAGCAGGTTATCCCCTACTCGTTTTCTTTCAATTCTCATCATTTTGAGTGCACTTTGTTTGATCGTCATTTTTCCTCATACTTATTTGTATCGAAAATAGATGTATTTCATTTCACTTGAAAGTTAAGAAGAAGAAATTTTTTCATATCTCCTTGCATACCTAATCAAACGAAGAAACTTTTTGTATTCATTAGAAAATTTGTTTGGGTATATGTTTGGAAAAAGAGCTAGTTTTGCATGTGCATTTTGGTTTACGGAAACATTTCTTGGTAGTTTGGCATCATATTGATCCTAGAAATTGAAAGTTGCATAGTTTTGAGTGCTTGTTTGTGTTAAGAAGAATAGAACTCTTCTCCTTCCCATACATAAAATTCATCGAAAAGAATAAACTGCATATCATTCTTTTTCATTCTATTGGAGTCGAGTCTCTTACACATCATTAGTTTCATCTTTTTGAACCTATTGAGTAAAAATCAATTAAAATCAACCACACACTAATAAAATCAACTCAAACATTTTTTGGGTTTAGCACATCAACAATAGCACATGATTAGGGTCTTTGGACTAGGAAAAGTGAGTAAATTTTCCAAGACTATTAAACAAACTATAGAGAACTAAAGAGCGTGCAAATCAAAATTTCGTATAAGCATAGTTGGGAACCCCCTCTCACATAGGGGCTCAAAACGAGGTCATGTGTGGGAGAGAAGTGAAGATTACCCATCCAAAGCTTAACCAATCATAGTGGATAGAACATATATTGGGGTTTTTTCTTGAGAAAACACTGGTTTCATTTGGTCTCGGTGCTTCGTGAACTCTGAATCCATTAGAGGTCCTTTGGAGTCCACTAGTCCACTTGTCTTCATTTCTCTTGAAGAGATTCAGAATTTGATATCTTGCCCATACGTTCGGTCCTGACTGTCAACTATATCCGCTTGGAGGCTGACCGCGAGTTGGTAAACCTAGTGGATTTTCCTAGGTACCTAAAGAGGTGAATGTGGGGGGATTCCCATGGTACCTAGGGCATACATCTTATCACACTCTCAGTACCCTTGGAGGGTGATCCCACGAAAGAGAGGGTTGCTTGCACCGAAAAGGGATATTATGTGGAGATCAAGGTAACTTCTTCTCATTTTTTCGCTGGTGGCTTGATATCCCATCTTCAGAAGATCCTTAAATCTATTGTTGCTTGGTTGATTTCTTTTAGTTTTCATAGGAGTGTGTTTTTTTTATTTTTGTAGTCAGCCTTAGGATCAAAGATTTCACAGTATACAAGGTATGGATCTTGTAGTTCAAGAACCTCAACCCAATGTTTCTTATGAGGGAGTGATTGAATATAAAAATTTCTGAGACCGAGAGTGTAGATCCTGGAAGTGGCCAACATGTTGAAGAACCGATTACAACCTTGAAAGCCTTACATATTATGTAAATCCTCTTTTTAATAATCCTCTTGTCCAACCACTCACTGATCCACAATCCACGAGATATTATGATGCCTATTATTCTTACTATTACCGCCCAGTTCCACCACTACACAATCTTTTGGCATGAACCCACTATTGTTTGGTTTTCCTGAAGGACTTGGGAACTCATATTTTTCCACAACTCCTATAGTTGATACTGTTGGTGCTTCATATTTAATGGAAACTTTGGTGACCCAGGTAACCCCGATTGAACCACTTGTGCATACATATCACTTCACACCTAGGTTAGGTAATATTCTTGCTTCACTATACCGAGCATATGCTATCCTCCTCAAGCTTGTTAAAAAAGAAAGAGGTACTCATCTATCTGGATGGGGGGAAAAATTGAAGAAAGTGGGTCAATTTTTTTGGAATACTTATGGCAAATATTGTCACCCTTGAACATGGTACGTTTTTGTGTCTCATCTTATAGTTGGGTAATCTGCTTGTCTATGAGTCATACCAATTCCACGTGTCACTATAATTTTTAGTACCACTCGAAGAGTGCTCTTATTTGTTGTCACATTATGTTCTTGGTACTCGTCGAGTCAATGTTGCCAAGTTAGTTATCATGCCTCATCATGTTCAAGGGAAGTTTCACTTCAAACCATCCATCTACAATATTACCAGTTTCCAGTTCCTGTGTTAGTCCATACTCATCCGATCTACTATATCATATCATTTTCCTCTGTCAATTTCATGTTGATGATGGGGGATACATTAAGGCCCTCCTTCAACGAGTCTGTTCGTGTAGAATTCAACACACTATATGGGAATTGGACTTAGAAACCAGTTAGTACCTTGGGACCTGCATGCCTCCTCGCTTCCGACAATAAGTTTACATCATTGACCTCTGATCGAATGATTCCATGAATCTTCGACTTCATCTCATTTATTCACATTCACTGGGAGTCATTTTCATCATTGGTGATTTCCCTCGCACTTGTTAATAGTTTACCTCAATGACTGGTAATCAAGTGGTTTCTACCATGTTTGACATCAAGACATTTATTCACATGGATAGATTCATACCATTTTGGGATCGGGACGAAGACCCTAGGTTGGGTGCTCAGTCTTTTATGTGATTTTCCCGTGATGTGATGGAGATCATTTGAGCATGTAAAATATTTAAGTACAATAATCATGTTGGAAATCTTATTGATATATATACTGTCACATAGATCCACATTGTATTGATCAGTGGCTATGTTTTGTTACCTCGTAGCTCCGTTGTGTATTTTTCGTGGCTACGATCAAGTCATGTCATGGAGGTATGGATCCACATTGTATCTCTAGTGGCCATGTCCTTAATCAATATTCTCATGGATCCATAGTGTATTGGTCGATGACCATGCTTTTAGTGATCTCATATTCCGAGCATAGGTAATGATTGATGTTTGTTTGCAACTTCTGCTAGGTTCTCCTACTCCAACACCCTTGCATTGAATAATTTGTAAAGTTTTTCGACCATCAATTTCTCTTCTGACCTTACACTTTAGGAGAGAAATCTATTACACACCAAAATTTCACACCTAAGTATCTCACCCTAAGTGTCACAAGTGTCACAAAGTGACGTACGCACCTCGGTAAGTGTCGCATGCAATGTGGAAAATGTCATATGCACCTTCACAAGTGTCACATTCACTTTGTTAGGTGTATCCACCCCTTGATACCATGAAAACAATTTTCCATGACCCCTAAGTCATATTGGAGGAAGAAACCCATCATTTCAAGGTCAAAACACACCTTTTTCTTGGAAAAATCGACCTTTTTTTGAGAAATTTAGAAGGGTGGCGCCCCCCTATCCATGTTTAGGGAGACTCGATGCTCCCCCTTCCTTGTTAAGGGATTTCCATGGATCTTTGTCTCTCACTCTAGGGAAGCACCATTCTTGTTGAGGGAAAAGGGGGATCCTCCACTTTATTCTATGGACCAACTCTCTCAATATGGGGTTGGTTATGTTCAACCCCCATGCTATGTATTCACCTCAGGATCTGATCCAAACCTCAAGGATCCATATCCTCAACCATATCCTTCATTTTCTTATGGAGGTTGTGCCTCTCAAGCCTATATATTGAAGGTATTTCCAAGGTGAAATGAATCTAAATCTGAGCATATCAATCCTTTGATCTAGTATGGAAGTAATCAATATGAGTATCATCATTGTGATATTCGTATATTCATGCAAGGGCTGGATGAGGAGAGATTGGAGAAGTGCTTCATCATCGTCATGGTTTTTAAGTGGCTCTTTTTGGCTTTCCAATTCAATATATACTTGGCCTCTTTCCTTCAAGCTTGTGTATTTTCTCATTTGTTTGCCTATTGTTGCTCTAATCTTCATAGATATACTTGTATTATATAATCTTGTAAAGTAGGAGATAGTTGTTTCTCTTTTCTGTCCATTTTAGATCTCAATTTGCGCCAGGGATTTTGAATATCAAGCTCACGAATTGGAAGCAACGAGGACAAACATTGAAACAAGGTACATCATACTCTTTCTCTCCTTCTTGATTTGATTATTCTAGTTGAGTTTAACGGGATGTTAGTGTCCACTTGTATTGTTTCTATCTTCGTATAGGGGTTTAGTAATCCTAGGGAAGTTTCATCTATCCGTAGGCGAAACATTCTGTAACATATAGTTATCATCCTTCTACTTTATGTTGATGATTATTTTCTTATGGTGATGAGTCCCTATGGTCTCAACAAGCAACTGCAAATCCTCAAGGATTTATGCTGTAGTATGGGTATGACTTTTGACACTGACAAAATCAAGGTTATGTTAATTAAACAAAAAAAAATAACTTACATTAATTTTGTGTATGAAAACAACAACTTGGAGGAAGTGATTTCATATAAATATCTAGGGATCAATCTTCATCACAAGCTTAACTAGAACTATAGCATTGAGAAAATGATAAATTAAGGGTGGAAAGATTATTATGGGATTGAAAACAATTGTAAGTAAGGATAAGAAGAAACACCTCTTTGAGACTCTCTTTACTCATGTTATCTTATATGGCTTTGAAGTCTAGAGCTATAGTATCGCTAGAGAATCATGGAGAAATATAGAGGAAATCCAAAATTGTTTTATAACTTATAATCTCAAAATTAAAGGTAATTCATGATATCCTATCCTCCTCATAGGAGTGAATTCCCCCCCATTGAGAGCATGACTATGACCAGGTACCTAATGCACAAGAACAAGATAAACAACATGGAGGACAAGAGACTTCCTAAAATTGCTTTTAACTCCATTTAAAACCACTTGCGACTAAAGCAGGGGTGGCATAAAGGTGACAATTCTTGGATAAATAATTGGGGAATAAATAAATATGTTATATTGTATAATAATAACAATAGTATTAAAATTATTAATATGTCTAAAGTTGAGAAATTGTGGCGTGACAAATAATTAGAAAATAAAAGAAAATTAAGATATTATAAGTATGTGATCGACCCTAATCTAGAAGATCAAAAGTATCTCTTTGTTTTGTCTAGTGTAAAAAAGAAAATCCGCTTTGCTAAAATAAGAACAAACTCTCATGAGCTCCATAGTGAAACATGCATTGAACAATTCCTAAAATATTGTGAGCCAAAAGAATTTATAGTCTTTGTGACACTAAGAGGGTTGAAGATGAAAAATAATTTCTCTTAGAATGTCTTACATACACCTACATTATATCTCAATTTCAAAATATTTTTCACAATATAGACCTTCGCAACCTTTTAACTCATCAAAACTATAGTGATTTAGGAATGTTTCTCTTAAAGTTTTTTAGTAAAAAAATAAAATTATAAAGAAAATCGAGTAAATCCTTTCTTTTATATATACCAAATTTAGTCTTAGTAGACTTTAACCGTCATCACCATCATTTGTAATAAAAGTATATATACCAAAAATATTAAACATTATTAAAGATATGGTGTTACTACATGCTTAATGAGATAAATATGCATTTTTGATATTCTATTAGTATTTTTTTTGCATCTCAATGTTTTATTAATAGATTTTTAGGAAGATGTGAGAAAGTAACATTAAATAAATCTTATAATATTTATTTAAATAAAAAAAATAATGAAATTTGTTTCTCAAAAAACTAAAATATTCACATTAACCTTTTTAATAAAATAAAGAAAATAAAAATATTTCCAAAAATAAATACATTCATAAACAAATGATAAATTAAATCCCATCATATTATCAATTTACAATTTCCCATAAATAACACAAAATATGACAAACAATTTTGTTGAAGTTGAGAGTGATTTGACAAAGATGTAATGTTCAAGTTAAGTGTGAGAGATGAACAAAAATATGACAATCAAGGAAGCAAAGAAATTTGATCACACACCTTGTTGTAACTTGAGATGGTTTCTGATTGTTTAGAAACTATGACAAGACATCTTTGAACCTATTTTAGGCCACAAGATGGCTCTTGGACCAAAGGGGTATTCCTCAGAAACAAAAAGAAACTAACTTCCTACTGTCACTAAGTAATAGCTCACATCATTAAGCTCAGGTGTTAGATTTGATGGTAAAAGGGGTAAAACATGGTGGACATGGCTTAAGAGTTAAATGGTAGTTGAATGGAATAAATGTATGTAAATCCCTTAGATCAGAGGCCTAACCCATTGGGCATGGAGTCTCAACCAACAAAGTGCAATAAATGAAAATGATAGATAGAGGAAAGGAGAAAACACAACAAATCTCAGATGTATCAGTGAGTGAGGAAGTCTCTACCAAACTGAGATGAAGAAGGGTGGTTTTACTAGACATTAGACAATGAATCCAACAAAGATAAAATTCAAGTGTATACATTGAGCACAATATGTGAATTCAACAATATAACACTTTCTAGGTAACCTATAAAGGAACCAAATATATATGGGTTATGATAGATATTGTATGAAATAGAAGTGAATACTTCATCCTTGTCTCACAAGGCTTAGTAATAAAGACACAGGTTCAATATATGGAAACATGTAATATTTGATGTTTCCTTTTATAATTGTATCAATGGTTTTCTTACCAAATTGATACACTTATGAAACAAGATAATTTGATTTCAAATTTACAAGTTTACTAAGAATAACATAGATGATAATATAAAAAACCTTAATACATAAAATGAAAGAAAACACAAGGCTCTACTGAGAATGAGCCATGAATCTTTGAATTAATCCATCATGCAAGAGAAAATTACAATGGCCCTATGGGATTAATACAAAAGACACAGTTTTCGTTCCAGACTAATTCCTAACCTTTGACCCCCTTTCTTTATGAAATACTATGTTGTTGCTTATATCCTCTTTGGTTGTTTAACGAATCCCTTCATTCCTCGGACTGGTTTCTCAACTCTTGCCTTGAAAATTGGATCTGTTTACTAAACAAAGTCATGATTATTTGACACTTATGATGTGAGCTATCCACTTTTTCACTCCCAAACCAAAGGAATTTGGTTGAGTATTTGTTATTCATATCCCATCTCTCTCAATCTTGGAGGAGCTTTTGTTACCACCTATCTTGATAATTATCTTTTTATTTTATCCACTAATTGTAACAACAATATTTTATCAAGGAATGGAACACCTTTTCACTTTTCTCTCTCCAAGAAACTTGTCCAGTCACTACAAATCCAACATAAACATGTGAGAACTATGAATAAATCCTTGTTTGCTTTGTTGCATTTATATACAGAGAAAGTTGTTTCAAGACAAAATTAAGGGTTTTCTTATTACAGAGAAACTTATGCCTCAATAGCTCTTATGAGATTAATCATGATTATTTGACAATTATGATGTGAGTTGTCCACTTTTTCACTCCCAAACCAAAGGAATTTGGTTGACTATTTATTATTCATATCCCATCTCTCTCAATCTTGGAGGAGCTTTTGTTACCACCTATCTTGATAATGATCTTTTTGTTATATCCACTAATTGTAGCAACCCTATTTTATCAAGAAATGGAACACCTTTTCACTTTTCTCTCTCCAAGAAACTTGTCGAGTCACTACAAATCCAACATAAACATGGACTCGAACTGTGAAGAAATCCTTGATTGCTTTGTTGCATTTATATACATAGAGAGTTTTTTCGAGACAAAATTAAGGGTTTTCTTATTACAAAGAAACTTATGTCTCAATAGCTCTTATGAGATTAGTCATGATTATTTGACACTTATGATGTGAGTTGTCCACTTTTTCATTCCCAAACCAAAGGAATTTGGTTGAGTATTTGTTATTCATATCCCGTCTCTCTCAATCTTAGAGGAGCTTTTGTTACCACCTATCTTGATAATGATCTTTTTATTTTATCCACTAATTGTAGCAACACTATTTTATCAAGGAATGGAACACCTTTTCACTTTTCTCTCTCCAAGAAAGAAACTTGTCCACTCATTACAAATCCAACATAAACATGGAGATTACAAAGAAACTTATGTCTCAATAGCTCTTATGAGATTAGTCATGATTATTTGACACTTATGATGTGAGTTGTCCACTTTTTCATTCCCAAACCAAAGGAATTTGGCTGAGTATTTGTTATTCATATCTAGTCTCTTTCAATCTTCGAGGAGCTTTTGTTACCACCTATCTTGATAATTATTTTTTTATTTTATCCACTAATTGTAGCAACAATATAGCTCTTATGAGATTAGTCATGATTATTTGACACTTATGATGTTAGCTGCCCACTTTTTCACTTCCAAACCAAAGGAATTTGGTTGACTATTTGTTATTCATATCCCATCTCTCTCAATCTTGGAGGAGCTTTTGTTACCACCTATCTTGATAATTATCTTTTTATTTTATCAACCAATTGTAGCAACAATATTTTATTAAGGAATGGAAAACCTTTTCACTTTTCTCTTAAGTACAATAATATATTTCCATGTAATAGAGATCAATATTAATAAGCCCTAGTAATAAGGAAGAATAAGTCAAATTTCCGCTTCTAGAAGGATCTTCCTTTGTTCTTTTGGATAGACATATTTAATATAAATAGGAGTAGAGAGTATGAAATGTTTTGTCTTGGATATTATTGTAATAGAGCTATGTTTTGGTGGAGGTTTCCCCCTGAAAGATGCAAGTGAATATTGCTCTCAGTAATCAAAGTGCTCTTTTTTCTATTCTGCATACTATTTTATTTTATATTTAGAATATTACACTCTCTTTTATTTAATTTTATTTATAGATCCCATTTTTATCTTCATCTTGTCAAAAATGTTTCTATAACTTCTTATAAGATTTTGTTCACATAATTAGTGTGGAGAATTTGATCTAAATATTCTTCACCACAATTAACCAAAATTAAGTACGTGACACATAATGTATTCAACTAGCAACTTAGATGTTGTACTTTGAAGCATGTTGAAACTAGCATGTCTGAAACTAGATCAATGTCACCCAATATTTCCACTGCACGGCTTATGAATTTTGATTAAAATATTCAAGGGCTTTCTCACCTATGGCATCATTGATCAAAGCTTCTAGAACCAAATTTTAAAACTTTTACGTCTTTGTAGGCTGAGAATGATTCTTTAACATGCTTTTCCAACCTATTTCCGGGCAATCTATCTTCAGAATCATAGTATTTTGGAATGTAATAGAAAACTTTTGCTTCACACTTGTCTATATATTGGAATGTAATTACGTCGAAAGACGTACACCTATTGATAATGGGCACATTTAATATGTTTTTAGTACTTAATCAGTGTTGTATGGACAAGATTAAATATTGTTGGAATATTCTTAGTCGTCCCAATAAATCAATGGTTGTAATTTCAACCACTAACTTCCTCACTATTATAAAGACATCAGTTTACATGTTTATTTTTTTACTTTACTTAATCATATTTAAAATTTAATATGATGGTTAGCTGATTGCCACCTCTAAGTGATTAACTTTCATTTTCTAAAGAACCCAAGTTTACCAACCATGATTTTTACTCCAACTGTTATTTAATACCCAAGACTCGATTATTTTGGCATTCACCAGCCACAAGTAACTTATGACTGTGCTAGTATACATTGAAGATTGAAGTGTGACGCCAATAAAGAAGGTGTGCATAAAAGAACACAAGTAATAACGAAGAAACCTAGAAGAAGCAGAACATAATGGTAAGAAGATGGCTTCTTCAAGTTGAATTCCTTCATGCACAAAAGAAATTTGTCCAGCCACTCACGTAGAAGGGAAGACTAAAGAGTCGCCGACCTAATCTAATACAATGAGTCTCTTGTAGAAATTCCAGCGAGCAAGTGAGCTTATAATAGTCTTTGAACCAAAGTAAAATAAATGACAGGCCGACTGCTTGCCATTTTGAAAATCTGTTCAATGGGAGTTGATGCTGGGCGTTCCCATTATTGGGTGTTTTGCCGATCTGGGCACATGAAATCTGAGCATATACACTTAAAAAGAAAACAATGAAATATCCCAAACCATTCACAATTTTAAAATTCTACCCTAGTTCTCCTCAAGTTGGGCCATCTTGAACAAAAACCCATATTTTGGATTTTCGAATTTGACCTTCATTTGCCATGAAAACGTACCCGAAACTCACTGACTGAAAACTGTGAGCGCCGACACTCATTAATTGCGGGGTGTCGACCTATGGTTTGAAAACCCACCAAGGGAGGTTGGTCTCTAAGCCTGGTTTTCAGATAAGACGAGGTTTGAATTTGTGACTTGCTTAACAATATGAACACCTTAACAACACATTTGTTGGCCGCTATAAATCTAACCTCCAGATAAAACGAGATTTGAACTTGTGACTTGCTTAACAATACAAATACCTTAACAAACACATCCGTTGACAGCTAGGCCACACCAGTGGAGACTTGAGAGAACGCAATTTAATAACGACTGTCCTTTGTCAACTGCCATATAATCTCACTCTATAAGAGACGTTGGATCTCCATTAGCGTTCAACACAGAAGTGTTTACACATTTAGATTTGGACATGTGATAAATACTTGGGGAAAAACTTATTTATTCGGCATTTTGGATATTTAAAGAAAATGATCCCCATAACCACATAAATTTTAGGCTATTGTTATTTAAAATTTAATCTTTAATAAAAAACCTATTTCAAATAATAACCATCTTGGCTTTAACTTGACTCCATGTATTTGTACATAATAACAAAGGCTTGGCATTTTGCAAAGGGTTTATTTTAACATTTTAATGAGGGAGACAAAAGAATAATAGAAAAAGAAAACTTGCCTTGGAAAAAACTTAAAGGATAAGGGTCGAGTGCAAAGCCTTTTTAACTAAGGAGTGAAGTTTTAGATGATAAGGGATAGATATGTCATTACAAAATTTTGCAAAATTTTAAAAATTTGGCCATGTGAATTCATGTTACAACATATCAAGATCAACGAGTTCTCCAAACACTACATCATTTTAATCTTTTTAGGGAGTTAATAGATCTCTTCTATTTTTTTTTTGTTTCTTTCTCTCTCATCCATACACAAATAAGTTCTTGTAAGTTAAAACCCTTTTTCTATAATCACCTTTCTCTATAATTACCTTAAGATGTATGATCATGATTTTAATTTTACATTTAAAAAAGTGAAATACATTTTTTAATTCAATAGTAAAGAGATTGTAATATCTATTTTATTTATCCTAGTAATAATATTGATATAAATATTTATATTTTTAATATCATTTTATATAAAATTAAAAATAAAATAACAATAATAAATAATAATAAATTTTATATTCATTAATAATAATAACATACACATCTTCTAGGTGTAGGATAGTTGGTGATGGAGTGTGTTGTTAAGGCACTCCGTGATGTTAAAGTCACTGGCTCGAAACTTGTGGGGACAAAAAATCCAACCATGTTAAGGGTTGGTGTAGCTCAAGTATGTGCATATATTTCCAAACCTCAATGTGTTGATATGTTTATCTACTTTACGTAGATATATCTCTAATTCTCTACGTTGATATGTTTATCTTTTACCAAATTTTCCAATTAACACTTTCTAACTTTTTCCAATTAATATTTTAAACAAGGTACATGTGGCAATTTGTTTGGAGTTCGAGAGAATATAAAGAATAGGAAAAATCTCCAAAAGACTTATGACAATAGTTTCAATATTTTTTTTTTTGACAAAAACGGTTATGTTGCATTAATCGGCATTCTGGCCAGCCAGAATCTGGAATTTACAAATCCGAAGAAGGTTGGTGACCTCTGACAGTGTTGCCAACCTTCTGGTGAATGTCTTGGGAGACCAGTTCCCTTTGCTCCTTGAGCTAATTCGAGAATAAGACAAAAAGTGCGTA
>ML778993.1:595185-629185 GCA_009831015.1 Picea engelmannii
CCCGTAAACTTTCCGATGAGGGACGTTTCTGCTAGAAGGAGGGCAAGAGAGCAAGGTTGCTCTGGAGTTAGCTCTAGAGAGGGGATCTCCTCCATCTTCTTAACAAACTTGGACGAGAGAGAAGGCTTGGGTTTGGGGCCTGCTGAACGAACTAACGCCTTGAATGCTTCCAAAGGATCTTTTCCCTTCTCGGCGATTAGATCTGGGGCCATCGTAGCCGACCTCCTGCAAACAAGATGTAATGGTGAGCGATACCACTGTACCCACCCGCATGCAAACCCGTAGGCGATCTCAGGCCTCTCAGGGACCCTCTGAAGGTGCTGCCGTGGATTGATCCGCGCCCTATAAACCCTGGTCGTTGCTAGACGCGTCCCTACAACCAAACATTACTCTGAAACACCACATCCGCTTCTCCAAATCGCGAGCAAACGCTCAGGCAAAATGCTGCAACACCGTTCCGCTGCCCTGGACCAGACTGCTACTCCAAAACGCGTGAAGAAGCTTGGGGACTCAGTGGGTGCCGAACCCTAGGTGCCCAGTTGCTGCAGATCGCGTCCTGCATTCGAATACCAGAGCGAGGCGGCTAGGGTTTGGGCCCTAGCCGCGATGACTCGTCTCGCCTCATCTTTTCAAAATCAATTCAGTGAAAATTGAAAAAGGTGAGTGGGCTTGGCCCGGAAAAACGTTGAATTCTTTATTGCTCAACATACAATAGTTTCAATATTGCACCTGCTCCTCTTCAACGAAAAACATTTTTGGAGCTCTTTGCAGCTAAAAATTGTCTTTTCTTCCAGATTTATATAACCACAATTCACCACACATAAAAACTTAATGTTAATACTTTCCTTCTGGCAAGTGTTATCATGTGGGGATCGATATTGAGTCGACATCACTAAATCTCTTGTTTTTATTTTTTTGTCGCTAGATGCTAAGAGGGAGGGGAGGTCTGCTTCAATTCTATTGAAATTTGTTGGGATGCATACACATATGGATTCGATTGGATTTCACTAGGTTCCATGTCCACATAAAGAAGTGGGGAGTGATTGGGTCATATACGATTCCAATTACAATAAGACAAAGAAGTGGGAAGTGATTGCTTCATTTGTCATCTTCCATTCCAATCTACCATTCCAATTACAACCAGACAAAGAAAGAAACGACACAGAGATTTACACTTAACATTTTTTCCCAATTTGGCGCATTCCAAATATAAATAAAATGTTCTAAAGATTTTACTATATTACTTTACCCCAATCTGATAAAAAAATCCACTATTTTAGTGGAAGGATTTGATATCATGTGATGATGCTTAATGTTGTTTACTCGTTGATATTTAAACAATTTACTTTCCATGGAATTGCAATGAACATTTTCCCATTCAATGTATGTGAACAACGAAATTCGGTTTTGACAACCTCACACAATTGTCATTTTAAATGATCATTTCATGACACTGAATAGGTTAGTTGTTGACAGTGAAGTGCAAACTGGGAATTACTTGAAGAGAGCCTTTTGAATCAAATAAGAGTCCAATTGATTTTTCAATTATTATTGTTTGATAAAATTTATTACACACTACAATAATTCATTTAGATAAGATATGGCCAGGCCTAAATCACTCCCTTATGTTGCGGTCAATCCAAAACCCAAAGGAAACAATAGATCATGATGCATGTTCCCTACATTTAGGTCAATCCAAAACTCAAGGGAAATAGGGGATCATAGTGCTTGTCCCCCACATTCATAGGCAGTGGATCAACGCTCTTGAACCACATCATTGGAAGTTTCCCTTGAAATCCATAATCTCCGAAAATCACATTTTTCACACCTTGGCCCTCAGTGCCAGGAAGCCACGTTGCAATAAAAGCATCAACCAATGGAAGGTAAGTTTTAATAACAAGTGGCCTTCCAGATATCAATATTACAAGGCATTTCAAGGAGCCACATACATTCTTAATCATATCACCTCCGCCTAAGGGAATGGTCAAATTTAGATTATCCCCAAACGTTTATGCATAAGGTGCCTCACCCACAACCGCGATAGAATATGAAAACCCTTGTCCTTTGACATTTTTTTCATCTGGATTTTCATGATAAACAACCTCAGTAGAAGGGTTGACGACATATTTTATTGCTTCAAGAATTTTAGTTCCTGCATAACAAAGTTAAAAATCAATAAGGCCAATTGAATCACTGGTTTTTATTGTGCTCGTCTATAATAAATGGTAATTGACCTAACATAAATCTAATGAAAGTTGACAATCACCTTTGGTTGATTTTCTACTTATTCCTTGCCATGTGATCGTCCATACACCACATTGATAACCAAGGTTTTCAGGATGAGTCCATGCAACAAGAATCTTTGGAGCATTCTTATCCAAAGGAAGCAAAGGCTTGTTGACCGACTTTCCATTTCTCAACAACACTAGATATTTTCTAACAACTTTTATTGCTAACTTCCTGTGTGCCTATTATTGCAAAAACGATTGTTACATGGAACAAAAACAAATCATTGTAAGACAAGTTCCAAATGAAAGCGATGTAATATTGTAATTAAATGTTTTATTCATGAATTATTATCTCTATCATGGACTAGATTTTGTTAAAGTTTTAGTAGAAAAAATATTGAAAACCAAAATTCAATAGAATACCAAAAGAAATAGAACACATGTGGTATGTTATTGTGGAAGATATGGCTTTAAAGACAGGTAAAATGTTGGGACCTATTTATGATAAAACCATCCTAGTCAAATATATAATAGCACTAGCCTTAACCCTTCATCATAATAAATTGTCGATAAAAAAATAACACACTTTACCTTGCTATCAAGTTGGTTGGCTGGGTTCGGATTGGACATAGGATGTTCAAAGAGTTCCATGGTGAATTTTACTCTTAAAATTCTTCAAACTGCATCATTTATTCTTGGCATCGAGATTAAACCACTCTTGACTTGCGAAGTCAAATTGCTCATAAAGTCTGTGAAATTGAAGGGAACCATCACCTATCGAGCAAATTCCAATAGAAAAAGTCAGGCATGAATCTCGTAGGTGCTTAATTTAAACAAATCCAATACCAAGTCAATCCCTGCACTCACACCATCATAGAATGATAAAGAATAATTAGCACCAGGTGGGCTAGTTATTATGTCAAGACATGTTCGTTTCAGACTATAATCAACAAGGAGACCTTCGTTTAAGGTATTATCATCAATTCCATACAACTAAGCCATAGGGGGGAAACCAAACAAAAAAAGAAAAATATATCTTGATTTTAAACACAGTTAACTCGAACTCTGCAATTTAATTTACATTTTTCATTAAATTTTTTAATTTTGAATCTAGTTCCGTCCTCACGACATGGTAAGCCTCTATTTACCTTGGTAGCTAAAAAAATCCAATAGAAAATGAAAAACAAGGTTTTCGCCTGACTTTGAAGGGAGAAAATCGATTTGAGTTGCCTTGTGAACAAAAATCCTTTTGAAAATTAACTAGAAAATAAAAAGGAACAACAAAACCCGTCGTTTCGAATAAAGCACGTAACATTCTATAAACTAAAACCATACAAACCTTGGATGTCGCAGTTCGAACAAAACAAAAAATGAAACCAATGAATTACAGGTTGAAGTTACTGCAACTACAGAGACGCATACTCACCTACCTATTTTGAGGAACCCCTTTGCCAACCAGGCCTCCTGATTAATATACATAGGTGACGGGCAAAGGAAGTGACCATGACATAATCCACTGGCTATCGAAGGTCCTCAATATGGTCTGCCACATGTTGTGAGGAACCTTGATCGACGTTTTAGAACAAACACGAACACAGAGAATTAATGGGAGCTGACACAAAGTATCACACACATACTCGTTGGGGACTGGAATGTTAGAAAGTCATTAATGCACAACATTAATGGGGTGAAAACATCTTGCAACCACCCCCTGGCTCCCGTACCCAATGCCAATGTCAAGAAATGAAACTTTACCTTAAACCATGTTTAAATGACTTGAAAACCATGCACTGAAATAATAGAAATCGCCCAAAACATAATGTCCCTGCTATGAAAGGGACATAGTAACTTCGATCTATTAATAGAAATCGCCCAAAACATAATGTCCCTGCTATGAAAGGGACATAGTAACTTGTAAGGATCCTTCATTTTAAACTGTATAGTTAAGGAATTGTAGAAATACAATTGATTGTTATATGAGATACACTAGAAAAATACAAGGAGTGTTTTTACTAAATTGATTTTCCTTAAACTTTATCATTAATTTGTAAGAAAAATTGTTTCTTGAATATGGGGAATTTATAAATTTGAAAAATGATTCCTATGATATCTATATTTTCTCCATATTCAATATTGAAAATAAAATAAAGAAACTTTCAATATTTAATCACACACAAAATAAAGTAATGAAGATTCACTTAAAGAAATATTAAACAAATATCTTTGTAGACTTTAGCAGTCATATCGCTACACGGAGGTGGTCCCTTGTCCCATAAACAATGGGGTCTCATACACCAATTTGGCATCCATGACCTTAAAAATAGATTATTATTATTATAAAATAATATTTCAAATATTTCATTATTATATTTCCCGAGATGGGATGATAGTGATCATTCCACACAACAAATATGAACGACACTTGTCCTTGGGGTTTGGGGGTGCACCAACTAAGGGCATGTGTGGAAAGCACTAAAGTCACCTCTCGCATGTAGCCACCTAATGTGTAATGTTCCTGACTTGGCTAGTCTAGGAAACACTGCTAATGTGTGTGTAGGATTAATCGTTTACAACATATAAATGATCATACAAATAACAAATGCAACAAAGGACTGCAAAGTTTATATTATGATATCTCTGTGGATTACAAAATGGCCAAATGCGGTTGAATAAACTGACAATACTCGACTAGATAAACAGACAAAGGATCTTAGCCGGAATACAAATAAGAAACTAAATATAATACCTGGAATATGGTAGCACTGCAGAATCAATGGATGCACTGGGACTATGGCAGCTCTGATAGTAACTGCTGGAAGTTTGGAAAGTTCTCCCTATGAGAGATACTTCTCGGAATGGCCTAGAAATTGTCCCAAATGATGCACCCTGCTCTAGTCCTTAGTACTGGTAACTATCGGACCCTTCTTCTGGTGAGTTTGGACCTCGGATGGATCCCCCTGGGGGAATGCACCCCTCTTTCTCTGGCAAAATGAGTCCTAGTGATTCCACCGTCGAAATCAGACGAGATGTGTCTCAAAATGACAGCCTTGGTCTACTGGGAAATGGGTCGGAAGGGTTTCCCTAAATATGGCCTAATGCTCACTCTGGAACCCCAAATGTATCTGCCAAAAGTGTCGCAAGTCCAAGCCTGGAAAATGCACCCTAGTTGATTCCTCCATCTGAATCTAATGAGGAACTAGGAAAAAGATGCGCATTGCCTTCCTCTCAAATGGGTCAGAGGGAAATCTCAGAATTCTCCCTGGATGGGATAAGTCGACTAAAAACCCTCTAAGAAGTTGCGCCCTCACTCTGGATGAATGTGCCCTTGCTGTTGAACACTGTGCATGTAATGAACCTCAAATTCACCATAAAAAATAAAATTCTATGACATAATTCAATTTTGTTTAAGCTTAGAAACTAAGAGAAGATACGATTCATTTTTGTCCATAACGTCATTATTACACCAATCTAGTTTACTTCGAAGGATCCCTTTTGTCCTCTACGGTTTATGCCATTAAACAATAGTCTAATTACGAAAATTCGAAAACTTAAAGTGTATGATCTCATGGTGAGCATAACTCTTAGAAAAAATCACTCTAAAAAAAAATTGGTTATTTCTATTCTACCTCTATCCTAGATGAAAATCCTCCATCGATTCTACCAGTCCATTCCTTATAATAATAAAGTTGTTCCTATAACAAAAATTCCTACCATGTTACTACAGTTTTGTGGAAAAACAGAGGTCAATCGGGTTTCGGCGATTACTAATGCCGAACATCATCACACAACAACTCCCGAATTGCGAAAAGGTGAAAGGAAGGTGGGACTAGCACTTCGAGATTTCAGGGTTCGGGATTTCGCGATTTCAAATGCAAAACATCGACACACCGCAACTCCCAAATTCCGAAAAGTGAAAAGAATGTGGGACCAACACTTCGGGGTTTCGGGGTTGGGGATTCGCTATTCCAAATACCAAACATCAACACACAACAACTCCCAAATTCCGAAAGGTGAAAGGAAGTGGGACCAACACTTCAGGGTTTCGGGGTTCGGGGTTTCGCTGTTTCAAATACCAAATATCAACACACAGCAACTCCCAAATTCCGAAAGTGTAACGAATGTGGGACCAACACTTCGGGGTTTCGGGGTTCGGGGTTGCACGACTTCAAAAGCCAAACATCGGCACACAACAACTCTTAAATTTCTAAAAATGAAAAGAAGTGGGACCAACACTTCGAGATTTCAAGGTTCGGGATTTCGCAACTTCAAAAGCCAAACATCAGCACACAACAACTCCCGAATTCCAAAAATTAAAAGAAGTGGGACCAACACTTCAGGATTTCGGGGTTTGAGATTTCACGACTTCAAAAGCCAAACATCAACACACAACAACTCCCGAATTCCGAAAGTGAAAAGAAAGTGGGACCAACACTTTGGGATTTCGGGGTTCAGGATCTCACGACTCGACACTTCTTGTTTTCGTTTTGTTTGTGCAACATTATTAAAACAGGGAAGTCTAAATATGAATAGCCGTAGTTGTACAGCCTTGGGCAAAGGAAAAATTTCGAAATAAGAAAGGTGCATCCAGGATTCCTTTACTGTTAAAGTAGTTCATCTAATAGATCTACCATTGCAATTTATATAGTATAACTTTGTGTTTCTGTATTCTCTTGTTCGAAATACCTTTATATGGGTTAGGTTCACGAATTGTAAGGGAAACTGGTATAGTATTCGATCTTCCTACCTCAGCTACAGATCTATTTTCTACATAGTCTGTTTAATGAATAGGAAAAGCAGTATAGTTTTCAAAACTCAGAAAGTTGTCCCGACATTATTCATACAGTTAGCTAAAATGAAAATACATCATAACCTCCACTCCTAACATGCAAATCTCAACATTGATTTGACTCAGAGGAAAAATAAGGAAAGAAACTAGTAGTGGATCTAATTTAGAGGAAATTTTCTTCCAAGATTTATTCATGCATAACCCTTTCAACTATCATACAAAAATAAACAGCCCAATTCTATCATTCATTCAGAAAGGGGTCATTTGAGATTAGATTTTCCCTATATTCTCTGCTAGTCTTTAGGTTTCATGAATTCAACCTGATTTATCCTACGCATTATTAACTATCAAAATTAGTAGATGCATTACATCCGTGATTGAATCATTCACCAGAGAATGGAAATCATTTCACTTCGGATTTAATAAATACATGACATCGGAAAAAACATTCGAACAGAAAATGGAAATCGTTACAATTTTGATTCAATAAGTACAACGCATCAGATATAAAATCATTCAGACAAAGAAGAAGTAGAGCACATATCTGAACTAGATCGCGAGAAGACAAAGGGAACAACCACGTTCCTCCCAACCGTAGAACAAGACAGCCAAATCACTTGTCCGATTCACCCCCTAGCCTGACCATGAATCCATAAGGGCAAACTTAGAACCTCTTCCTCCGYAAATGTCTTTCCGTTTCAGCAGACTCCCCTTGCCTCACACTCAATCCATAGTGTTCATAACAAYRAGAGAACTCAAAATATTTCCCCCCAGCATACTTGGCAGTGTCCTGCCTCCTCGCATATGCTCTTTAACCATTTTTGCCCAGGTCTTTTCCCCTCCTTTGGGGATTTTTGTAGCCTTTTAAATCCCTGATTTTTAGGGGCTTCCAATGGCCAAATATCTGATTTACCACTTGTAATAATCAACCCATAGGTAGTTCCAACATGTTCCCCACTCATGGAGTCATGGTCAGCTGATTTTAACATGGTTGTTCCATTTGTCCTCCTGCAATTAATATAATTATTCTATTTTTATACAAGTGTCATAGTCAAATAGTTAGTTGAGTCCAAACAGATCTCTACCCAATAGTCACTATGATTAATTACAAATATCAAATTCGAAATTCGGAGTTTCCATAAATGGCAAAAATTCCCCAAATTTAAATTTACTAAAAATGGAAATAAATTTCCAGCAATTTAAATTTCAAGAATAATTTTTATTTTTATTTTTTGGGGACATCACATCCTTTCCCCCTTCAGTAAAACACTATTCTCAGTGTTCGTTCCTTTCTTGGAATAGGGTTGGATGAGATTTCCGCAAATCTCCCTCCAACTCCCAAGTGGCCTCCTCAGGACTAAAGTGCTTCCATTGCACCTTTACCTGAGCGACGACTCTGTTCCGAAGTGCTATTTCTCTCCGGTCCAGAATGCCCAGGGGTTCCACCTGAAACTCGCCCTCTGGTTCCACCTGCACCAAGTCCCAATCAATCTTATGAGTAGGGTCATGAATATACTTTTTCAACAAAGAAACATGAAATACATTATGAATTCTTAGATTAGATGGAAACACAAGTTGATATGCTACGGGTCCAATTCGAGCTAGTATCTCGAAGGGCCCACAAAACCTGGGTGCCATCTTGGCACAATTCCCTAACTTCAACGATCTTTTTCGGGATTTGACCTTCAAATAAACATGGTCTCCTACGTGAAATTACAAGTGTCTTATTTTTTGATCTGCATAGCTCTTCTGTCTGTCCTGTGCTTCTTTCAAGTTCTGTTGTACCTTCCTTACCATGTTCTCCATTTCTTGGAGCATCTCTGGTCCAACCATGAGTCGGTCAGTTGGGTTATCCCAACTAATTGGAGTTGTACACTTTCTGCCATACAGTATTTCGAAAGGGCTCAACTTAGTSGAGGTTTGGTACCCATTGTTATATGGAATTCTACCAGGTGTATRTAGTCTTCCCACTTGTTCGGTTTTGTTCTTACATACATCTGGAGCATATCCTCTATGATTTGGTTTTTCCTTTCGGTCTGTCCATCCGTTTGGGGATGATAACTCGTACTGCAATTCAAATTAGTATTTAGCCCTGCAAACAATTCCTTCCAAAAAGCGGATGTGAATTTTACGTCTCTATCTAAAATCACCATTTTAGGAATACCATGTAGTCTAAAAATTTATTTCATGAATATTTCAACAATGTTTATAGCTCTAAAAGTAGACTTTACAGGAATAAAGTGTGCAGACTTACTGAGTTTATCGATTACAACCATGATAGAATCATTCTGTTTCTGAGTTTTAGGCAAAACTGTTATAAAGTCCAGCGATATGGTCTCCCATTTCCATTCTGGTATTGGTAATGGATGTAATAGGCCGGCTGGATGCTGGTGTTTGGCCTTAACCTGTTGACAATCCTAGCACCTAGCCAAGTATTTTGCTGTTTTTCCTTTCATGTTAGGCCAGTAAAACAATTTTCTAAGTGTTGTTATCGCTTTTTGGTAACCTGGATGACCATAATATGGTCTCTTATGCACTTCATCCAAAACTTTTAATTTTAACTCTGTTGAATTTTGTATGTAAAGTCTATTTTTAAATCGTAAAAATCCCTTCTTGTCGATACTTAGATCTGGTTTATCCGAGTCTGCGGTACTGTTTTGTAATTTTTCCATCATCTTAGTGTAATTTCCATCGCTAATACCGGTTGTCCTTACCTTTTGTTCCATATCACTTTCTGCCTTGTTGATATTTATCTCAAATAACCCATGGACTTTTTTGCTTAAAGCATCTGCTACTTTATTTTCCTTACCCTTGATATGTCTGACCTCGAAGTCGAATTCACTCAAGAAGGCTAGCCACCTTGCTTGTCTTGCATTAAGGTCTGGTTTGTTAAACAGATATTTCACCCTGCTATTATCCGTCAATAGTAGGAATTTTCTGCCCATTATATAGTGTCACCACATTTTTAAGGCATGTATTACTGCTGCCAATTCTAAGTCATGAGTGGCATAATTTCCCTCGTGTCCTTTAATTTCCGGGACTCGTAACAAATCACGTGCCCTTCCTGAGTTAGGACACCACCTAGTCCCTCTTTACTTGCATCAACACAAACTGTGAAGTCTTTATCTGGGTCTGCTACCTTCAAAATGGGTGTCGTTGTCAATAATTCTTTTAGCTTGTTAAAACTGTCTTGACGCTTTTGTGACCAGTTAAATTTGATCCCCTTCTTTTGTAATGACGTGATAGGGTAGGCTATCTTGGAAAACCCTTCTATATATATATGAAATAATATCCGGCAATTCCCATGAATGACCGGATATTTTCCACATCCTTAGGTACTGGCCATTGCATAATGGCTTTTATATTTTCCGGGTCTACGAAAATACCTTCCAAGGAAATGACAAGTCCTAAATATTGTATTTCTCTTTGATAAAAGTCACACTTGTCGAATTTTGCGTATAGTTTTTGTTTCCTCAACGTTTGCAGAACCATCCTTAAGTGTTCATCGTGTTCTTCCTCTGTTTTTGAATAGACCAGAATATCGTCGATAAATACTACTACGAACTTGTCTAAGTACGGACTGAAAATGCTGTTCATTAAGCACATAAATGTGGTTGGTGCGTTAGTGAGTCCGAAAGGTACGACTACAAACTCGTAGTGTCTGTATCTTGTTCGAAAAGCTATTTTGTCTATGTCCTCGTCCTTTATCCTAACTTGATGATAGCCAGATCGTAAATCCAATTTTGAAAAGATCTTGGCCCCACCAACCTAATCGAACAGATCATTTATCCTTGGTAAGGGGTATTTGTTCTTGATGGTCATTTTGTTCAGTTGTCTATAATCAATACATAGTATTAGAGTACCATCTTTCTTTTTCACAAAGAGGACTGGTGCTCCCCATGGCGAGACACTCGGTCTGATATACTCTTTGTCCAACAATTCCTGTAATTGTATTTTTAATTCTGTCAGTTCTGGTAGACTCATTCGGTAGGGTGCTTTTGAGATAGGGGTTGATCCAGGTAGTAAGTCCATGGAGAAATCTATTTCCCTTCTAGGAGGTAATTCCGGTATCTCATCCACAAGCATGTCTCTGAATTCATGTAGGACAACAAAGTCTTCTAACTTGGGCTTATCTTCTTTTTCTAATAGATTCGTCACTTGGATGGCGTAAACTTGACATCCCTTTCTAATACATTTCTCGAGTTGCATCACTGAAACTTGTCTAACTGATACAGGTTTTGGTATGCCTTGGGCTGTTCTAACAGTTCCAAAATTATATTTATAGCTAAGTATCTTTGTATAACAGTCTAGTACTGCTTTGTGTTGTTCCAACCAATCCATCCTGATAATCATATCATAAGATCCTAGTGGTAGGATGTTCAGATTGGTCCTTATCTTTTGACCATCTAAGCTGAACTCAAAATCAGAAATAAAGTCAACTACTTTTCTTTTAGTACCTGTCGCTAGTTGTACAAGCCATGATTTTGCGTTCTTTAGTTTCTTGAGTTTATTCAAATCTACTACATCAGGAGTAATATAACTTAACGTAGCTCCAGGGTCAATTAAAACAGAGATTCAAGTGTCATTGATTTTACCTTCGATTTCTACCACCGAGGATTGGTGGTCAGCTTGTCGACCATCTATGGCTGCATTTATCTGATGCAAACTTCTGCCCATGTCTCCCAGTGTCGAGGCTTCCTGCAAATTGTAAACAACTGTTCTGTTGGCTGCAATTAAATGTGGAAAGTTCCTCCTTAGATGAGGCTCTCCACACTCCCAACACTTTAGTGGCTCACGAGAGTTGTCCCCAAACTTCTTCATTCCCAGGTTTACCGGTTTACCGCTACCTTGTGTATTCAGATGATTGGAGTGAAAATCCTTCCTTGGGAAAATTTTTGCTGCATTCTAATAAGGAGCTGGCTAGTATCCCTTCTTCCGCTAGTTCATTCAATCTTGCTTATTATCCTTCCAGGTCTTGGGAAACTCTACCCGCTGTTTATACTGGTCATAGCACATTCGTGCTTTCTTGAATACCTCACTCAAGGATTTGGGGCTGTCAAACTCAATTCTGTCCTGGTAGGCCTGTGGTAAACATCTTAAGAATTGCTGTATTTTTACCTTATCCTCCCGGATATATGATATGAACCTTAGTAGTTCCAGAAATTTATTTATAAGGTCCTCCATCGTCATCTGTCCGAGTCGTAACTCGTAAAATTATTTTTTTTTCCTTTCATAATAGCTTTCAGAAAGGTATTTGTTTTTGAAATACTTCTTAAAGTCAGACCATTCCAACTGTTTCTCCTTTAGGCCCTTGGCCAATTTCAGGTCCTGCTACCAAATGCTGGCCTTCCCCTTTAGATTGTAGATGACCATTCTGACCTTCATGTTGCTGGAATAGTTGTAGATTTGGAAGTATTTTTTGATGTCCAACAACCATGCCTCGACTTCTTCTCCTGTCCTAGATTCTCCATCAAAATTCACTGGTTTAATCTTTTTAAATTCTCCTTCAAGATGGTCTGTTTGTTTTCTTTTTTGGTCTGGTAAAGTTTTGTCTTCAGTTGAAGGTGTCCCTTAAGACGAACTGTCTCCTTTTTCTGTTTTCGTACCAAAATTCTTGGAGGCTCTTTTGCTGACCTCCTCCTCACGGTTATCATCTTTTGGGATTTTCTTGGTTAGTATACTATGCACCAGGACTTCATTTATCTCTTGTTGTTCCTGTTGTGCCTTCTTCAATTTTTCATTGTCGACCTTGAAAACCTGTAGTTCAACAATAAGATTCCTCATTGTTTCCAACACCTCCATGGGTGAGCTTCCATCACTGTTCATTCTTGGATCTCCAGGACGTCCTTGCTGCATATTCCCTTCCATCATGATTTCTGCACCTTCTTGAGCTGCCATAATCAACACAAAACATAAAAGATTTCTGTTTGTAACCACAAGATTTATTAGTCTTTTCATAAATCAGAATATATACTGAGAAATTAATGTGGCCCTATTCAGGCCCAATGTTGTAACTTTTGCTCTGATACCATATGTAATGAACCGCAAATTCACCATAAAAATAAAATAAAATTTCTATGACATAATTCAATTTCGTTTAAGCTTAGAAACTAAGAGAAGATAAGATTCATTTCTATCCATAACGCCATTATTACACCAGTCTAGTTTACTTCGAAGGATCCCTTTTGTCCTCTACGGTTTATGCCATTAAACAATAGTCTAATTACGAAAATTTGAAAACTTAAAGTGTATGATCTTATGGCGAGTAGAACTCTTAGAAAAAATCGTGCTAAAAAGCAATTTTTTATTTATATTCTACCTCTATCCTGGATGAAAATCCTCCATTGATTCTACCAGTCCATTCCTTATAATAATAGAGTTGTTCCTATAACAAAAATTCCTACCATGTTACTACAGTTTTGTGGAAAAACAGAGGTCAATCGGGTTTCGGCGATTACGAATGTTGAACATCATCACACAACAACTCTCGAATTGCGAAAAGGTGAAAGGAAGCTGGGACTAGCACTTCGGGATTTCGGGGTTCGGGATTTCGCGATTTCAAATGCCAAACATCGACACACCACAACTCCTGAATTCTGAAAATTGAAAAGAATGTGGGACCAACACTTCGGGGTTTCAGGGTTCAGGGATTCTCTATTCCAAATACCAAACATCGACACACAACAACTCCCGAATTCTGAAAGGTCAAAGGAAGTGGGACCAACACTTCGGGGTTTTGTGGTTCGGGGTTTCGCTATTTCAAATGCCAAATATCAACACAGAGCAACTCCCGAATTCTGAAAGTGTAACGAATGTGGGATGAACACTTCGGGGTTTCAGGGTTCAAGATTTCACGACTTCAAAAGCCAAACATCAGCACATAGCAACTCCCGAATTTCCAAAAATGAAAAGAAGTGGGACCAACACTTCAGGATTTCGGGGTTCGAGATTTCGCGACTTCAAAAGCCAAACATCAGCACACAACAACTCCCGAATTCCGAAAATGAAAAGAAGTGGGACCAACACTTCCGGATTTCGGGGTTCGAGATTTCACGACTTCAAAAGCCAAGCATCAACACAAAGAAATTCCCAAATTCTGAAAGTGAAAAGAAAGTGGGACCAACACTTTAGGATTTCAGGGTTCAGGATCTCATGACTTGGCACTTCTTGTTTTCGTTTTGTTTGTGCAACATTATTAAAATAGGGAAGTATAAATATGAATAGCCGTAGTTGTACAACCTTGGGCAAAGGAAAAATTCCGAAATAAGAAAGGTGCATCCGAGATTCCTTTACTGTTAAAGTAGTTCATCTAATAGATCTAACATTGCAATTTATATAGTATAACTTTCTGTTTCTATATTCTCTTGTTCGAAATACCTTTATAAGGGTTAGGTTCATGAATTATAAGGGAAACTGGTATAGTAGTCAATCTTCCTACCTCAGCTATAGATTTGTTTTCTACACAATCTGTTTAATGAATAGGAAAAGCAGTATAGTTTTCAAAACTCAGAAAGTTGTCCCGACATTATTCATACAGTTAGCTAAAATGAAAATACATCATAACCTCCACTCCTAACAAGCAAATCTCAGCATTGATTTGACTCAGAGGACAAATAAGGAAATAAACTAGCAGTGGATCTAATTTAGAGGAAATTTTCTTCCAAGATTTATCCATGCATAACCCTTTCAAATATCATACAAAAATAAATGGCCCAATTCTATCGTTCGTTCAGAAAGGGGTCATTCGAGATTAGATTTTCCCTATATTCTCTGTCAGTCTTTAGGTTTCATGAATTCAACCTGATTTTTCCTACACATTATTAACTATAAAAATTAGTAGATGCATTACATCTGTGATTGAATCATTCACCAGAGAATGGAAATTATTTCAGTTCAGATTTAATAAATACATGACATCGGAAAAAACATTCGAACTGAAAATAGAAATCGTTACAATTCTGATTTAACAAGTACAATGCATCATATATAAAATCATTCAGGCAGAGAAGAAGTAGAGCAAATATCTGAACCAGATCACGAGAAGACAAAGGGAACAACCACGTTCCTCCCAAACGTAGAACAGGACAACCAAATCACTTGTCCGATTCACCCCCTAGCCTGACCATGAATCCATGAGGGAAAACTTGGAACCTCTTCCTCTGCAAATGTCTTTCCGTTTCAGCAGACTCCCCTTGCCTCACACTCAATTCGTAGTGTTCATAACAGCAAGAGAACTCAAAATATTCCCCCCCAACATACTTGGTAGTGTCCTGCCTCCTCGCTTATGCTCTTGAACCATTTTTGCCCAGGTCTTTTTCCCTCCTTTGGGATTTTCGCAGCCTTCTAAATCCATGATTTTCAGGGGCTTCCAATGGCCAAATATCTGATTTTCCACTTGTAATAATCAGCCCAGAGGTAGTTCCAACATGTTCCCCACTCATGGAGTCATGGTCATCTGATTTTAACATGGTTGTTCCATTTGTCCTCCTACAATTAATATAATTATTCTATTGTTATACAAGTGTCATAGTCAAATAGTTAGATGAGTCCAAACAGATCTTTGCCCAACAATCACAATGATTAATTACAAATATCAAATTCGAAATTCGGAGTTTCAATAAATGGCAAAAATTCCCCATTCAAATTTACTAAAAATGGAAATAAATTTCCAGCAATTTAAATTGCAAGAATAATTTTTTATTTTTATTTTTTGGGCACGTCACAGTGCAACTGTTGCTGAAAAATGATGGAAGACCTGAAAGATCTCCCCAGTGACTAGGGTGTGTCTTTCAACACCGAAATTAGCCAACTGGTTTCTTCCTCTTGGAATCCACTGAACTATCTCTCCTGAGATGCACCTCTTCTCCTCAATGACAAGTCATAATCTGCATAATAATAAATTAGATCACTGACCCTTCCTTTATAGCTTTCCAAAACCATAAATCATGCTAAAACCCTAATTCACCGTTGACTTCCAAAACCCTAGATCACTATTGAAACCCTAATTCATTGCTGACTTCTATTTTTAGCTCATAATTACTTAAAAGCGCTTTTAACCCTTTTTAGCTCAATGTCACTTTCTGAATATAACACTTGTGACTGGAGTGACCTCTAGTAACCCTGTTTACCCCTCTTTGGCCCTGGATATAGTCTAACGGGGCGGTTTAGACCATTAAGCCTCCTCTCTGGAGCTGCTATTTGGAAAGGGACATTACAGTCCTCCCTTCCCGAAATTGCTTGTCCTCAAGCAATACCAATCCAGGGTGCTGCAACACCTTCTCTCTCTCCCAAGTAGAAACCTCTACTGGAAGCCTTCTCCATCTTATCAAACACTCTCCGATGACCTTGCTCCTCAGTTTCCACTCCTGGAACTCCAAAACCTCCTCTGGAACTAAATCCAACTGTCCCTCCTCATCCAACGGGGGAAGCTCCTCTTATGTGCTAATGAATTGTCCCACTGCCTTTTTAGGCAAGACACACAGAACACATCATGAATCTTTCTCCCCTCTAGAAGATCTAGATCATAAGCAACCTCTCCTACTCGACGCATGATCCTGTAAGGACCATAAAATCTGGGCTTGAGCTTCTCGGCCCCACTCTTCTTCAGAGATGACTGCCTGTAGGGTTGGAGTCTCAAGAAAACCAAATATCCATCCTCAAAGATGCACTCTATCCCGTGCCTATCTGCACTTATCTTCTGTCGGTTTTGTGTCGTTTGAGGTTCTCTTTCAACAACTTGAGAATCTCTTGACTCTCTATGATCCAATCCTTGGCCTTGGGAGCTCTTCTCTCCCCGAAGACCAAGTCTATTAAATTGGGAGCATCATATCCATACAATGCTTGGAACGGTGTCATACCAATGGACATGTGGAAGGTGGTGTTGTAGCAATGTTCTCCTAAATGTAACCACTTTACCCACGTTCTCTGCTGTCCTCCTACATAGTTCCTCAAATACCCTTCAACCCACTTGTTGACAATCTCGGTCTGCCCATCTGTCTGAGGGTGATAATTGGTGCTAGGTGTCAACTCTGTCCCCACCAACTGAAACAACTCTCTCCAAAATTTCCCTATGAACCAACTATCCCTATCACTGATGATGTTCTTTGGCAACCCATGAAGTCTGAATACCTCCCTAAAGAAAATCTCGGCTACCTGAACTACGTTGTACTCTGTCGGTATGGAATAGAAGTGAGCAAACTTCGTCAATCTATCGGCCACTACATAGATACAATCCTTACCTGATCCAGATTTTATGAGAAGAACGAAATGAATATAGATTATTACCAGATGCTTAAGATATAATAACAAAGATACAGTAAAACTGGTTTTCTATTCAATAAGGAAATAAGCTGAAACTGTAAAATGCAGCGGAAAACAAGCTCGCTGGAATGGTGGCGGCTTATCTCTGAGAAGAGATGTGACGGCTGCACTCATTTGCAAGAAGATGATTACAATGAGGCTATCAAGTCCTTTTTACAATAAACAGGTGTTTCAAAAACCATAAACATCGAAAAACCTAACCCTAGGAGATGAAGCGCCAAAAGTCATGTGGGCCCCATTTGGGTAAGTCAATACATCAATTTCCCGGGGTCGTAACTTCTGCATACGATCTCCATGTTAGGCGTATGATAACCCATTAGAAAGATCTATCCAAGGACTACAATATTTGTAGGAGATTTCATTCAACATACCCCAAAAAACGTCGTTTACGGCCTCAAAACAGCTCTGGAAGTTCAGGACCCGAAAAACTACTAAAAATAGTAAATTATCAAAATTGCTAGAAAGCTGTTGTGAGCCAGCTGGAAAAGGTGGGTGGCCACCAATATCCACCTGGATCAATCCTCCATCCTTAGGAGTATCCATTGCGTTAAGTTCCCCCATCAGATGAGAAAATTTCTGCTGAATTTGGCCATGGGTGAGCCACTTTCCTTGGTGCAGGAGCTGCCCTGCTTTGATGACTCGATAAAGATGGATTGTTTGTTGTCGAGTTCCCTTGATCTGTGTGTCCACAATCTGATCACTGGATGCCTGCTGTATGTTGTCAGGGTTGAGCTCTGTTGGTGTCAGTTGTTCTACTACATCTGAGATGTCCAATAATGGTGGGAAATAAGGCCGAAGGAGGTCCATGTTGAAAACTGGATGCAGGCCAAGGAAAGGAGGAATGTTGAGTGCAAAAGCATTATCCCCCATAGCCTTGGTGATGGAGTAAGACCCATAATAGAGTGGGTGAATATTCCGATGGGGTTCTGTAAGGTGTTCTTTCTGCAAGTGCAACCAAACTTTGTCACCCACCTGAAACTTATGTGGAACCCGATGTTGATCATGGCGCTGCTTGTACTTATCATTGGACTTCTGTAGGATATCCTGAACCTGTTGGCAGATGTGATGGATCTTCTCAATGAATCGAGTGGCTTTGTCAGCCTCAGTTGAAGCAGGAGAGGATTCGGTCAAGGTGACCGCAAGGGGAAGTGCAAAATCTATGGGACCCAATGGTTGGAATCCCAACCTCACCTGAAAGGGGCTGTGGCCGGTTGAGCTATGGAGGGATCGTTTGTAGCTATTCTAGAAATAGGGAAGATTTTCATCCCATGTGTGAGGGTTCTTGGAATTATACATGTGTAGGATATGCACGATCATTCGATTTACGACCTCGGTTTGGCCATCTGTTTGGGGGTGAAAGGCCGTGGATTTGGTGAGCTTGGTGTCTAGCAGTGACCAGAGGCTTGACTAGAATGTGCTGAGAAATTGACTGTCCCGATCTGAGACAATGGTTTGTGGGATTCCAAAATGTACCCAGACTCATTCAAATAAGAGCTTGGTAGTGGATTCTGCCGTGATCCTCTTCTTGCAAGCAACCAAAATCACCATCTTAGAAAAGCGAACAACAACCACAAAAACATAGTCATTTCCCCGCTTGGTGGACAGGAGGCCCGACATGTAGTCCATTGAGATGGATTCCCATGGCCTGTCAGGAGTAGGAAGAGGGCTGTGCAGGCCCTATTTCTTAGTTGTTGTTTTGGCAATAGCGTAGGTAGTGCAAGACCTGATATACTTGTTGATCTCCTGTCGAAGTTTCGGCCAGTAGAAATGTTTTTGTAGCATCGCCACTATCTTTTCGATGCCAAAGTGTCCTTCCACCCGACTGTAGTGGGATTCCCAGATCATCTTCGCTCACTCACTTGATGGAACACATATATGGCCCAGACGACACAACAACCCATCCTGAAGATGGAAATTATCGACAACTGCCTTTGCACCTAATATTTGGTAGGTGGTGGCGAAGTCCGGGTCTGTCTCATAGAGTTGGGGCCATCCAGAGGTCTCATGGCCACATAAGTCTAGCACTGTGGTGAGTGTCGTGAATGGTGGTCTGCTGAGGCAATCAACGACGCGGTTGGTGCTTCCTATTTTATACTTGATGTTGAGGTGGAATTGCTACAAGTATGTGGACCACTTTTGATGGCGGTCATTCTGCAATTTTCCATGTGTCTGCATGAACCGTAGTGGCTTATGATCAGTGTGGATGACTGTCTCCCTCCCAAGAATGTAATGTCTCCATTGGCGGCAGGCTTGCAAAATGGAGTACATTTCTTTGTCGTAAGTTGGGTACTTATGGAGAACATCTGATAGCGTTGCACTATGATAGGCCATGGGGTGGCCATGCTGCGTGAGAACGACACCCACAACATAGTCTGAAGTATCAGTCTCAATCTCAAAGGGCTGTTGCAGGTCTAGTAGTGAAATTACTGGGGCTGAGTGCAAGCACTACTTGAAATCATCGAACGGTTGTTGTTGGGGCCGACCCCACGCAAATTTCTCCTTACCACCACCCCTGGTTATTTGGCTGAGGGCCCATGTAATATGGGAGAATCCCAACACAAACTTGTGGTAGAAATTGGCAAGGCCCAAGAATCTCCGAAGCTTAGTGAGTTTGGTTGGGGCTGGCCAGTCACGGATGACTTGGATCTTGGTTGGATCCACATGTACACCATGTTGATCAATGATGTATCCTAGGTAATGGACACTGTCCATGCCAAAGGAGAATTTTTCCAAGTTGGCGTATAGCTTGTGCTGCCACAGGGTGTGCAAAACCTGCTGAATATGCTGCAAGTGTTTGGCCCAAGTCTTGCTGTAAATGAGAATGTCATCCAGATACACCACTACAAATGTATTGGTGAATGGTCATAGTATACTGTCCATCATCCTCATGAAAGTGGCTGGAGCATTTGTCAGACTAAAGGGCATGACCAACCATTCAAAAAGGCCTTCCTTTGACTTGAAGGCAGTCTTCCATACATCTATCTGTTCTATCGGGACCTGGTGGTAGTCATACTTCAGATCAATCTTACTGAAGAATTTGGCCCCCACGAGTTGATGAAGGAGGTCGTCAATTCAGGAATCGGGTACTGGTTTCTGACTGTGATTTTATTTAGAGCCCGATAATCAATGCAAATTACCAGGTTCCATCTTTCTTCTGTACCAACACAATTGGGCTCCCGCAAGGTGATGAGCTGGGATGGATGTGCCCCTTGTGGAACAATTCTTGGATCTTTCGCTTGATCTCCTCATTCTCTAATAGAGAGCGACGATAGACTAGCCCATTGGGCAGTGGTGCGCCGGGGGTCAGATCGATGGGGTGCTTGACTTGGCAGTGCAGAGGTACCCTGGTAGGTGAGGAGAAGATATCCGAGTTATCTTACATGACCTTATCTACTTTCTTCTGCTGTGTGGAGAGGTCAGTCGCAGAGACCCTATATGTGGCTGTGATTTTTCTTTCATTATGAAAGTGAGTCACGAAGAAGACAAACTTCCCCGTCTGAGAGATGACCTTCCTGCATTGCTTAGCAGAGATCACGGAAATAACACTAGGTGGGACAACCTCGGGTATCCTCTACAATTTCCTATTCAAAGTAATAATAACACTACGAGGCCTAGACTCATATACAACATGATGTTTCCATAAATAAGGTTGGCCCAAAAGAACATCACAAACTTCGAGAGGAGAAACATACCACAATACCTCGTCTTTGAAGGGCTTGATGCCATATGACAGTCAAGACTGTTGGATGACGTGAAGATCGCTTCCTTGGCAGAGCCATCCAATGGTGTAGGATTGTGGGTGCGGCGTTGTCGGCAGGGCCAGTCACTTGAAAACCTCTGCTGAGATGAGGTTCTTATTGCTACCACTATCAACGATGAAGTGCAGTGGGGTGCCTTTTACCCACATCTGTGAATGGAAGAGGTGCTCTCCTTCTTCTGGCTCGTCTGGTTCACCATGCTGGAGCTTGGTGGTAGCAATGGTGGCATTGGGTTCCGCGTTAATGATCCGTCTTCAACTTTTTGGTTCTGATTCAGAGTTAGAACCCGCATCTGATTCAAAGACTTTCACTTTGGCCACCAGTGTCTGCTTTGAGCAACAGTCGACAGTGTTATGCCAAGGGATTTTATGGAAGTCGCACCACTTCCCAGTATCTTTCTTTGTATTTCTAGTGTCCTTCTTTTCTTACAGCTTGGATTGGTTGTCTTAATAGTGTCCATCTTTGATCTGTCCTTTGTTCTGTGGGTTGGGGCCACCCCTTCCTGGCTTTTCTTCTGCGGGGTTCCCCGGCCCAAATTGTCACGTCTTTTGTTTGAGCTTCTGCTCGATTTTGACGACATATCAATAGGCCGCGCCCAAGGATGAGATGTCCAGAAATTACATTTCGGTCTGGATGTATCTATGCAGAGCACCGAAATACTTGACCACCAGATGTCGCTCTGAATCTTTGATACCCAGCTTGGTGCGCAAGGTATGGAAGATATTTGTGAAATGTGGCACTACTTGAACTCTTTCTTGCCGCAGTGTGGTCCATTTGGTATACAAGTCATCATAACTTCTGATAGGGTAGTATTTTTCCTTAATAGCATCCCTGAAGGATTACCAGGTGGCTGTGACTGTAAATAATGACGGTTCCTTTGTTTCCTTTTGCTCATAGAAAGTTTCCCACCAATCTTTGACATGGAGAACGGCTTTGAGGAGCGCAAAAGTAATATTTTCTCTATTCGAAAAGTTATGGATAGAAAAATACTCTTCTATTAGATTCAACCACTTGTTTACAACATCTGACCTTCAAATATAGGAATATCGAAGTTTATTTGTACCTTGAAGGGGGCGATGCCTTCGTTCGAAGAAGATGCGTCACCTGTTGGTAGTCGCCGAAGGATTTGCATGAAATTATCCATCATCTCATTCCTCTGTTGTGTGAGGGATTCCTTAATCAATAGTTTGAAAGGATATCCTATTATTTCATATTTATTTTCTCCTTCCATGAGAGGTCACTTGGGTGTGAAAGAGCTTTTGTCCTCAAGAGAAACAAGTTCAAGACCCAACTCTTTGTACTCCGACCTCGTTGGGGACATGCATTAAGATGACAAGGAGAAGACCGCTCTGATACCACTGATATGGATTTTATGAGCAGAACGAAATGACTACAAATTATTACCAAATTCTTAACACAGAATAACATAGATACAATAAAATTGGTTTTCTATTCAATAAGGAAATAAGTTGAAACTGTAAAATGCAGCGGAAAACAAGCTTGCTGGAATAGTAGTGGCTTATCTCTGATAAGAGATGTGACGGCTGTGCTCATTCAAAAGAATATGATTACAATGAGGCTCTCAAGGAATTTTTACAATAAATAGGATTTTCAAAAGCCCAAAACATCCAAAAACCTAACCCTAGGAGATGAAGCGCCAAAAGTCATGTGGGCCTCGTTTGGGTAAGTCAGTACATCAACTTCCCGGGGTCGTATCTTTTGCATATGATCTCTGTTTTAGGCGTATGATATCCCATTGGAAAGATCTATCCGAGGAATACAACAATTGCACAAAATTTCTTGCAACATACTCCAAAAAACATTGTTTAGGGCCTCAAAACAACTCTGGAAGTTCAAGACCCGAAAAACTGCTAAAAATAGTAAATTATCAAAATTGCTAGAAAGTTGCTATGAGCCAGCTGGAAAAGGTGGGTGGCCACCGATATCCTCCTGGATCAATCCTCCATCCTTAGGAAGAAATGGTATCCATTGCATTGAGTTCCCCCATCAGATGAGGAAATTTCTGCTGAATTTGGCCCCGGGTGAGCCACTTGCCTTGGTGCAGGAGCTGCCTTGCTTTGATGACTCGATAAATATGGATCCTTTGTTGTCGAGTGCCCTTGATCTATGTATCCACAATTTGATCACTATATGCCTATTTTATTCATTCGAGGTTGAGCTATGTTGGTGTCATCTTTTCTGCTACGTCTGAGGTGTCCAATAATGGCGGGAAATAAGGCCGAAGGAGGTTCATGTTGAACACTAGGTGCAAGCCAAGGAAAGGAGGAATGTTGAGCACAAAAGAATTATCCCCCATAGCCTTAGTGATGGTGTATGACCCATAACGGAGTGGGAAAAGATTCCGATGGGGTCTTGTAAGGCATTCTTTCTACAAGTTTAACCAAACTTTGTCGCCCACCTGAACCTTATGTGGAACGCAATGTTGATCATGGCACTACTTGTACTTGTCATTGGAATTTTGTAGGATATCCTGAACCTGTTGGCAGATGTTCTAGATCCTCTCAATGAACTGGGTGGCTTTGTCAGCCTCAATTGAAGTAGGAGAGGATTCGGTCGAGGTGACCGCAAGGGGAAGTGCAACATGTATGGGACCCAATGGTTGGAATCCCAACCCCACCTAAAAGGGGTTGTGGCTGGTTGAGCTATGCATGGCTCGATTGTAGCTATGCTGGAAATAGGGAAGACTCTCATCCCATGTGTGAGGGTGCTTGGAATTATACATGTGTAGGATATGCACGATCATTCGATTTACTACGTCAGTTTGGCCATCTATCTGGGGGTGGAAGGCCATGGATTTGGTGAGCTTGGTGTCCAACAGTGACCAGAGGATTGACCAGAATATGATGAGAAATCGATTGTCCTGATCTGAGACAATGGTTTGTGGGATTCCAAAATGTACCCAAACTCGTTCAAAGAAGAGCTTGGTAGTGGCTTCTGCTGTGATTCTCTTCTTGCAAGCAACCAGAATCGCCATCTTAGTAAAGTGATCAATAACCACAAAAACATAGTCATTTCCCCACTTGGTGGATGGGAGGCTCGACATGTAGTCCATTGAGATGGATTCCCATGGCCTATCAGGAGTAGGAAGAGGGGTGTACGAGCCTTGTTTCTTAGTGGTTGGATTGGCAATATCTTAGGCAGTGCAAGACCTGATATACTTGATGACCTCTTGTCAAAGTTTCGGCCTGTAGAAATGTTTTTGTAGCATCGCCACTGTCTTTTCGACGCCGAAGTGTCTTTCCAATCAACTGTAGTGGGCTTCTCAGATGAGCTTCACACGCTCACTTTATGGAACACATATATGGCCCAGATGACACAACAACCCATCATGAAGATGGAAATTATCGACAACTGCCTTTGCACCCAATATTTGGTAGGTCGTGGCGAAGTCCAGGTCTATCTCATATAGTTGGGGCCATCCATAGGTCTCATGTCCACAAGAGTCTAGCACTGTGGTGAGCGTCGCGACTAGTGGTCTGCTGAGGCAATCAACAATGTGGTTGGTGCTTCCTGTTTTATACTTGATGTTGAGGTGGAATTGCTGCAAGTATGTGGACCACTTTTGATGTCGGTCATTCTGCAATTTTCCTTGTGTCTGCATGAACTGTAGTGGCTTATGATCAGTGTGGATGACTGTCTCCCTCCCAAGAATGTAATGTCTCCACTAGAGGCAGGCTTGCACAATGGAGTACATTTCTTTGTCGTAAGTAGGGTACTTATGAACAACATCTGATAGTGTCGCACTATGATAGGCCATAGGGTGGTCGTGCTGCGTGAGAACGACACCCAAAACATAGTCTGAAGCATCAATCTCAATCTCAAAGGGCTGTTGCAGGTCTGGCAGTGAAAGTACTAGGGATGAGCACAAGCGTTTCTTCAAATCATCGAATGCTTGTTGTTGGGGCCGGCCCCACACAAATTTCACCTTACCACCACCCCTAGTTATTTGGCTGAGGGCCCATGCAATATGGGAGAATCCCAACACAAACCTGTGGTAGAAATTGGCAAGGCCGAAGAAGCTCCAAAGCTCAGTGAGTTTGGTTGGGGCTGGCCAGTCACGGATGACTTGGATCTTGGCTGGATCCACATGTACGCCATGTTGATGAATGATGTAGCCTAGGTAATGGACCCTATCCATGCCGAAGGAGCATTTTTCCAAGTTGGCGTATAGCTTGTGCTACCGCAGGGTGTGCAGAACCTGCTGAATATGATGCAAGTGTTCGATCCAAGTCTTGTTGTAAATGAGAATGTCATCTAGATACACCACTACAAATGTATTGGTGAATGGTCACAGGATATTGTCCATCATCCTCATGACAGTGGCTAGAGAATTTGTCAGACCAAAGGGGATGACCAACCATTCAAAAAGGCCTTCCTTTGACTTGAAGGTGGTCTTCCATACATCTGTCTATTCTATCGAGACCTGGTGGTAGCCAAACTTCAGATCAATCTTACTGAAGTATTTGGCCCCCATGAGTTGATCAAGGAGGTCATCAACTCATGGAATCGGGTACCGGTTTCTAAACTGTGATTTTATTTAGAGCCCGATAATCAATGCAAATTCACCAGGTTCCATCTTTCTTCTGTACCAGCATGATTGGGCTCCCACAAGGTGATGAGCTGGGATGGATGTGCCCCTTGTGGAGCAATTCTTGGATCTGTTGGTTGATCTTCTCATTCTCTAACAGAGAGTGACGATAGACTGGCCCATTGGGCAGTGGTGCATCGGGGGTCAGATCGATGGGGTGCTTGACCTGGCAGTGTAGAGGTACCTGGGTAGGTGAGGAGAAGATATCCGAGTTATCTTCCATGACCTTATCTACTTTATTTTGCTGTGTGGAGAGGTCGGTCACAGAGACCCTGGATGTGGCTGTGATTTTTCTCTCATTCTGAGAGTGAATCATGAAGAAGACAAACTTCCCCGTCTGAGAGATGACCTTCCTGCATTTCTTAGTAGAGATCAAGGAAATAGCACTAGGTGGGACAACCTCAAGTATCCTATACAATTTCCTATTCAAAGTAATAATAACACTATGAGGCCTAGAGTCATATATAGCATGACGTTTCCATAAATAAGGTTGGCCCAAAAGAACATCACAAACTTCGAGAGGAGAAACATCACACAATACCTTGTCTTTGAAGGGCTTGATGCCGTATGACAGTCGACACTGTTGGATGACATGGAGATCGCTTCCTTGGCGGAGCCATCCAATGGTGTAGGATTGTGGTTGCGGCGTTGTCGGTATGACCAACTACTTGACGACCTCTACTAATATGAGGTTCTCTGGATACCACTATCAATGATGAAGTGTAGTGGGGTGCCTTTTACCCACATCTGTGAATGGAAGAGGTGCTCTCCTTCTTCTGGCTCGTTTGGTTCACCATGTTGGAGCTTGGTGGTAGCAATGATGGCATTGGGTTCCGCATCAATGATCTGTCTTCCCCTTTCTGGTTCTGACTCAGAGTCAGAACCCGCATCTAATTTGGAGTCTTTAACTTTGGCCACCAGCATCTTCTTTGAGCGGCAGTCAATAGTGTTATGCCAAGGGATTTTATGCAAGTCGCACCACTTCCTGATATCTTTCTTTATCTTTTCGGTGTCCTTCTTTGCTTGTGGCTTGGATTGGTTGTCCTGATAGTGTCCATATTTGCTTTGTCCTTTTTTTTGTGTCTTGGGGCCACTCCTTCCTAGGTTTTGTTGTGAGGGGTTCCCCGAACCAAATTGTCGCATCTTTTGTTTGAGATTTTGCTCAATTTTGACGGCATATCGGTAGGCCATTCCCAAGGATGAGATGTACAGAAATTCCATTTCGCTCTGGATGTATCTATGTAGAGCACCATGATACTTGAGCACCATATGTCGCTCTGAATCTTTGATACCCAGCTTGGTGTGCAAGGTTTGGAAGATATTTATGAAATCTGGCACTGCTTGGTCTCTTTCTTGTCGCAGTGTGGTCCATTTGGTATATAAGTTGTCATAACTTCTGACAGGGTAGTATTGTTCCTTAATAAAATCCCTGAAGGATTCCCAGGTGGCCGTGACTGTAAATAATGAGGGTTCCTCTATTTCCTTTTGCTCACAGAAAGTTTGCCACCAATATTTGACATGGGGAACGGATTTGAGGAGCGCAAAAGTAATCTTTTCTCTATTTGAAAAGTTATGGACAGAAAAATACCCTTCTAGTAGATTCAACCACTTGTCTACAACATATGCGTCTATCTGACCTTCAAATATAGGAATATTGAAGTTTATTTGTACCTTGAAGGGGGCGGTGCCTTCGCTCGAAGAAGATGCATTGCCTGTTGGTAGTCGCCGAAGGATTTGTGCAAAATTATCCATCATCTCGTTCCTCTGTTGCGTGAGGGATTCCTCAATCAAAAGTTTGAAAGGATCTCCTATTCTGTCATATTTATTTTCTCCTTCCATGAGAGGTCGCTTGGGTGTGAGAGAGATTTTTTCCTCAAGAGAAACAAGTTCAAGACCCAACTCTTTGTACTCCGACCTCGTTGGGGACATACATTAAGACGACAAGGAGCAGACCACTCTGATACCACTGATCCAGATTTTATGAGTAGAATGAAATGACTACAGATTATTACCGGATGCTTAACACATAATAACATAGATACAGTAAAACTGGTTTTCTATTCAATAAGGAAATAAGATGAAATTGTAAAATGCAGTGGAAAACAAGCTTGCTGGAATGGTGGAGGCTTATCTCTGAGAAGAGATTTGAAGGTTACACTCATTCGCAAGAAGATGATTACAATGGGGCTCTCAAGGCCTTTTTACAATAAACAAGAGTTTCAAAAACCCTAAACATCCAAAAACCTAACCCTAGGAGATGAAGCGCCAAAAGTCACGTGGGCCTCGTTTGGGTAAGTCAGTACATCAACTTCTCAGGGTTGTAACTTTTACATACGATCTCCATTTTAGGGGTATGATAGCCCATTGGAAAGATCTATCCGAGGAATGCAATAGTTGCACAAAATTTCATGATGAAATTTTGCAACTGCAACATACCCCAAAAAAACGTCGTTTAGGGCCTCAAAATGGCTCCGGAAGTTCAGGACCCGAAAAACTACTAAAAATATTAAATTATCAAAATTGCTAGAAAGATGCTGTGAGCCAGCTAGAAAAGGTGGGTGGCCACCGATATCCACATGGATAATTACCCTGGACCTTGAGTAGACCTGTGATGAAGTCCATAGATATACTCTCCCATTTATGCTCTGGAATGGGGAGTGGCTGAAGTAGACTTGCTGGAAGAGCATGCTATGACTTGTTCTGCTGGCAAGTCACACACTCACTAATGTGTCCCATAATGTCCTATTTGAGGCCCTTCCATGAGAACCTCTCTCTAATCTGTCTATAGGTTTTGAAAAACCCTTGATGGCCTGCTAGAGGTGAATCATGAACTACGGTGAAGATCTTCTTCTTGAGCCCTAAATATGGCACCAAGTAGACTCTATCCTTGTAAAATATGACATTGTCAATGACCCATCCATCACCTCACAAGAGAACTTGTTCTTGGAATATTCCACTAACAAGTGGGATTTCCAATCTGCTGAAATCTCCATCAAAGAACATGTCGCAGGTCTCCTCGATAGTGCATCGCCTACAATCATCTTCTTCCCCTTGACATACTCTATGTCAAATTCAAATGCCTGTACCTTTTTCACCCATTTTTGTTGGTGCTCATTGAGGTCCTTCTGCTCAAGGAAATACTTCAAACTGTTGTGATAGGTCTTGACCACAAATTTGTTTCCCACCAAATATTGTCTGAACTTGGTCAAGGCATGCATGATTGCCAACATTTTCTTGTCATAAATGGAGTACAACCTCTCAAGTTGAATAATCTTCTAGCTCTCGAATACAATGGGGTGGCTTCCCTGCATCAAAACTGCATCGATCCCTATGCTGGATGCGTCACAATCTAGTACAAATGGCAAGGTGAAGTCTGGTAGTGCCAACACTGGACAAGTGCCCATGACTTCCTTCATGTGATCAAAGGCTTCCTCTGATTTCTCGGTCCATATGAAGGCCCCATGCTTGGTAAGATCTGTCAGTGATTCTCCAAGATGGGAAAACCCCCTGATGAACCTCTTGTAATAGCTGCACAACTCGAAGAAGCTCCTCAATTCTGTCACGTTCCTGGGCGCCGATCAATCCAGAATGGCCCTGATCTTCTCTTGGTGCACCTGTACCCCCTGTGCATTGATGATGTGGAATAAGTAAAGAAACTTTGTCATATCAAACTCGCACTTGAACTCTTTGGCATATAATGACTGTGCCTCCATGATGCTCAATACCTCATCCAGGTGCCTCATATGGTCTTTCCATGATCGATTATAGATCAAGTTGTCGTCGAAGAAAACCAAGAATGATTTCCTTAAATGATCCCTGAATATATGGTTCATGCAAGACTGGAATGTAGCAGGTGCATTGATTAGCCCAAATGGCATAACCAGGAACTTGAAGTGTCCAAAATGACATCGAAATGCCATCTTCTCTATGTCCTACTCTCAGATGCTGATCTTATGATATCCAGAGCATAGATCAATTTTTGAGAAGAAAACTGCCCCATGCAATTCATCCATCAACTCGTCAATGCATGGGATAGGGTACCGGTTCTTTATGGTTTTCTTGTTCAAGGATGGATAATCAATCCACATCCTCATGGTGCCATCCTTCTTCAGAACTAAGACAACTGAAGAAGCAAATGGGTTGTTGCTCGGTCTGATGTGTCCCATCGCCAAAAATTCCTTGATTACCTTCTCTATCTCATCCTTGAACCTCCTAGGATGAGAATAAGGGGGATGATCATAGGTTTGGCCCCCTCCTCCAACTCAATTGTGTGCTCAAACCCCCTGTCAGGTGGTCTCCCTGGTGGAATTGCCTCAAAGACCTATTGATGTTGTCCCAATAAATTCTTGATCTCTATATGGTACTGTTGTTGACCTTCTGAATACTTCTGAGTAGTGATCAAGCATTCTGCGACATATGCTACCTCCCCATGTATGAATATCCTCTCCATCCTCTTGGTTGAAACTGTCCTGGGTACTCCTGTCAACATACCTTTTAGAAGAACCTTCTTCCCATCCTGATCTCTGAATCCCATTTCCAAGGTTTGGTAGTTGGTAGTGATTTTTCCCAAGGTAATCATCCACTGAACTCCTAACACCACATCTGTGTCCGATAGGTCAACCACATAAAATGTGTCTCTCACTATGTAGTTGCCTAACTTCATCTCTAAGTTGGAAACTTTGTCTAGACACTCCACTGTGTGGCCATCTGCTACCACAACATCAAACCCCTCAAACTCCTGTATCTGAAGTGCTTGTCTCGATACTAGTGAAGCGTCGATGAAGTTGTGGGTGGCCCCACCATCTATCAGGGTGATTTCCCATTGCCCCTGAATAATCCCTCTGATGCAGAGGGTATCATACCTGGGAACACCAGAAAGGGTCACTATGACTCCTCCTTTTGCTGGTTTCCTCCTATTAGCCTGCTTTGGTGGTTGTGGGACTACTGGAGGATGGGCTCTTGCCGGTGTCGGTGGTCTATGGGGAGGATTCTCCTCTGTTGGTGCTTAATCCTCCTCAGAACTAGTGGATCCACTGTCCTACTCCTCCTCCTCAATGTCCATGTTGTCTGCTACTACCTCAATATAATGAATCTCTCCATTTCCCATGCACCTATGGCGTGGGACCCAAGGATCTCTGCAGCTGAAGAAAAGCTTCTTCCTCATAAGATATCACCTAGTATCATCATCCAAATTCTCCTTTCCCTTCCATTCTCTCTGGAATGGATTCCTATCTCGATCCCTCTAGGGAAAAAATGGTTTAGAGAAAGTTTTAGTCTTTGGCACTGAGTCAGCCAAATATCGAGTGCGAAGGATGGTATCCTACAAAGTGGGAGGCCTATATGCCTTCACCCATCCTCTCAAAGTCTCTGTGAGTCCTTCTGTGAATAGCATGATTAGCCTGGGCTCTGACATATCTGTCACCACCACAACTACCCATTGAAACTCTATGATGAACGCCTCTACTGTGTCAGTTTGTCTCAACTGGGATAGATCCCTAAAGTGTATCTCAAGATTCTTCCTGTCAAACTTTTCCATGAGACTATATGTAAAATCCCTATAGGAGGTGATGCGACTATGACCCAATGTCACCAGTCCATGATACCACCACTCATGTGCCTTACCTTCAGAGTGTAAGGTCACGAAACTGATGGCCTATGTCTCGGTCATCTGGTTGAGCTTGTAATGCATGTCTAGATTCTGTACCCAAGATCTGGTGGTGTATTTGGACGATCCGTCGAAAGAAGGGATGGTGAGTTTCCCAAAATTTTGGATGAAATTGAGGCTATGCCCCTACTACTGTTGTGGTCCTCTCCTTTGCGGTTCTCTGGGGCGGTTCCTGAGTTTGAGTCCACAATAATCGACTAAGGTCATGTCCTGATGGAAGTCATGACCCAATGTTGCATACTCCCTCCTATACTCTACAATGTCGTTTGCATGAGTGGGTGGCCTCTGTGCTATCGGTGGCGGTGCTGCTACCGGGGGTTCTCTTTGGAAACTGGGAAACAAGGGTCTAGGAATCCTACTTGTAGAGGTGTATGTGCGAGAGGGTGAATGGGGTCTACTGCCTTCTCCCGAGTCCCCCTTTGGTGCATGTGGGACTTGTGTGTCTGGGGTGCCCACTCTAGCCAATCTATCAACCACCTGTGTCAAGGACCGAGACATGGTCCATTGACTAGCTAACATATCATTGATAACCTGCATGAGAGCTGTCTTTGGATATACGGGGGCCTTGCCACTTCCCTCTGGTCGCTCGTATATGTCTCCTAGCATCTTCTCTGCCTTGTGCTCAGCCTCACGCTCTACCCTTCTCTCTTCTTCTCTGTGTGCCTCTTCCTCTTTTTCTGAGCTAGGAGGAAAAGGGGGAAAATTAGGCTTATGCCTTCTTTCCTTATGCCTGCTGTAAGTGACATATTCGTCACTGACGTGTTCACGACCCTTTGGGTCTTCTGCTACACTCATTTTCTTTAGTCACAGGTTGGCATGACTAAAGATATGATACCACTGTAATGTTCCTGACTTAGATAGTCTAGGAAATGTTGCTAATGTGTGTGTAGTATTAATCGTTTACAACATATAAATGATCATACAAATAACAAATGTGACAAAGGACTACAAAGTTTATATTATGATATCTCTATGGATTACAAAATGGACTAATGCGACTGAATAAACTATAAATACTTGACTAGATCAACAGACAAAGGATCTTAGCTAGAATACAAATAAGCAACTAAACATAATACCCAGAATATGGGAGCACTGTGGAATCAATGGATGCACTGGGACTATGGCAGCTCTGAGGTAACTGCCGGAAATCTAGAAAGCTCTCCCTGGGAGCGGTACTTCTCAGAATGGATTGGAAAGTGTCCCAAATGATGCGCCCTTCTCTAGTCCTCAGTAACGGTATCTGTCGGACCCTTCTGCTGGTGATTTTGGACCCTGGATGGATTCCCCTAGGGGAATGCACCCCTCTTTCTCTGGCAAAATGCGTCCTAGTGATTCCAATGTCAGAATCGGATGAGATGTGTCTCAAAATGACAGCCTTGGTCTACTGGGAAATGGGTCGGAAGGCTTTCCTTGAATATGGCATGATGCTCACTCTGGAACCCCAAATGTATCCGCCAAAAGTGTCGCACGTCTAAGTCTGAAAAATGCACCGTAGTTGATTCCTTTGTCAGAATCTGATGAGGAACCAGGAAAAAGATGCGCCTTACCTTCCTCTCAAATGGGTTATAGGGAAATCTTAGAATTCTCCCTGGATGGGATAAGTCAACTAAAAACCCTCTCAGAAGTTGTGCCCTCACTTTGGATGAATGTGCCCTTGCTACTGAACACCGTGTAACTGTTGCTGAAGAATGATGGAAAACCTGAATGATCTCCCCGGTGACTAGGGTGTGTCTCTCAACACCGAAATCAACCAATTGGTTTCTTCCTCCTGGAATCCACTGAACTATCTCTCCTGAGATGCGACTCTTCTCCTCAATGAAAAGTCATAATCTGCATAATAATGAATTAGGTCACTAACCCTTCCTTTATATCTTTCCAAAACCCTAAATCATGTGGAAACCTTAATTCACTGTTGAATTCCAAAACCCTAAATCACTGTTGAAACCCTAATTCACTATTGACTTCTATTTTTAGCTCATAATGACTTAAAAGTGCTTTTAATCCTTTTTAGCTCAATGTCACTTTCTGAATATAACACCTATGACTGGAGTGACCTTTAGTAACCCTGTTTACCCCTCTTTGGCCCTCACTATAGTCTAATAGGGTGGTTTAGACCATTAAGCCTCTTCTCTGGAGATCCTATTTGGAAAGGGACATTACATAATGCATGAATACTAGATACTTGATGAAGGTTTGACTCGGGTGCATCCATCCCACCTTTTTTTGTGATGATAACACAATTATGGCAGTGAGGGGAATAGTACATATGATAACACAATTATGGTTGTGCATAAGAAGCACATAGTCGAGTTTGGGGGTGGTATTAAGACCATTCATGTAATCCTTTGTTTGAATGATTGTACACTTAGCAACATTCAAATGAAAGGGTTGAAGCATTATGAGATTTATTGTGCTTGGATGTTTGACATAGGGAAAATCATGAGGGAGTTCAGGTCATTGAAAGTGGAACATGTAGGAACTAACCATCATGCCTTGAGGCACAAAGCCTTCAAAATGGGTTGAGTAATTCATAGGAAACACTATGAAACCCCTCTAGAAATCTCCTCAACCCACTCTCAACTCTCGTGGTGGATGGACCTCACCACTGAGCTTTGGGCGAGTGTTAATTCT
>ML778993.1:629254-653102 GCA_009831015.1 Picea engelmannii
CCATGGCATCAGATGATGTCTTCCATGTTCATACTCCTCCTGAGACAAGAGTAGACATGGAGTTTGTTGAAGTGGATGTTTGATTGGATGGAACATTGACCCCTAACAAGGAAATCAATGCAAAATTCACACTATGGATCCTAGATACTGGAACCTCCCTCTCCAGAGAGACAAAATACCATCACACAATTGATCTATACTGGCACTTGAAGAACCTTCTCGAGAAAATGATGACAGTGAGAAACAAAACTTACAATGAGATTCTACTCCATTTTTAGTACCTCCAATTTCAAATTGGAGTTGTTGACTAGAAAATTACACTGCTAGCAGAACGGGTTGTGGGTTTGGACCTCAACAAGCCCAGGGATGAAAACCAACAGGTTCCTGAGAAAAATCTGCCTCCTCCACTTTCTTAATTTCTGAATGATTAATTTTCTATTTTTTTTTTCTACATAGGCCATGATAGGCTAGACAAAGTTTTGTTTAGATGCCAAGCTCTTGAGAGATGACAATTCCCTTTTTGTAATCATGTACACACTGACTAGCTATTTTTTGGCAACAGTAAGGTTATAAGTCCTATAAAACAATTATATTGTTGTTGGTTTGATTTTCCAAGTGGCAGGCCAACAACATGATGGTTGTATTTTATTTTTCTTAATATGAAACTAGTTTCCGATAGCTTAAAAAAATAATATTTCATTATTATATTTTAATATATAAAATTTTATATGTTATCATTTTTAGAGGGAGAAAAGCATGGAAATTCTGATTGTTAGTTTTAGTTAATTTTTAAAAATGATTTTATTAAAAGATATATCTAGGAAGACATTCATAGTAGAGAATGTAATTGTATGATTTAAATTATTTTTATTAAAATAAATTAATTAAAACATATTTTAAAAAATATTAATAAAATATACTATAATACATATGTCTTTAATTTTAGTTTTTATAAGAAAATAATTTAGATAAAATTGTTCTTACAATGATTATTTACAATTTTGAGAAATGAAGGTAGTATCCTCTTGTGAGGAGACTTGAATGCTAGAATAACAAATGATCATCAAGCTATTATTTTAAGAAATGAATCCAACCCTAATCCCTTATCACTAGATGGGGACATTGTTTTAGCTAGAAGATACAAAATAAACTTTGAATATTTGGTCGAATTTTTTTTTGGTACCAAGCTAATCAAAATGTGCATTTCCTAAGATCTAAAATTTGCAATGGTCTAATGAAGAGGCCAAAATCCAACTAGATGACTTATATTCATGGGATTGGTAGCAATGTCATATATTATGTTATATCTGATATCCTTGTATACAACCAATTAGTAAAATTTTTATCTCTTAAACAACCAAAATCCCAACTTAGTTCATAGACCTTTAACCCTAAATCTAAACTTTGTCATGCACAAAATCCCCATTGAAGAGAATTATGATAACCAAAAGCACTTGATTTTCAACAAAAGTAAAATTGATATTTTTTTAAAGGATTTAAATAATGAATTAAATATCCTATCAAATAAGAACAATATTAAAGACCCCTATCATAATTTTATGACAATTTCCAGTTCTATTAGTGGAGAATTACCTCCTACGGATAGGTGGGCACTCCCTCATATCTACGTGTGATCTGAGACAGGCTGCAGGATAGATCACTGCAAGATTTTCCTTAGATCAAGAACATTTATTCCTTATTATGTTAAGAGAGAGAAAGGTGTGCCTTATGATATGGTGGTTGTCCTTGCATATCCTGGTTGATCCATCTTCAGCTCCCACTACCTGCTTCCTGCACACAAGGAGACAAAAAATACCAATCTTCAAACCTCTCTAGGAATTATGAAATAGAAAATCTAGACTAGATATAGTCTGATCTACTCAAATCAAGACCAGATCTAACATATATAACTAAATGTAACAATATTGGAAGGGAAAAACCATGTTGATCTATATAAATAAATGTAGAAATAGTACATCAACATGAAAAATACCTTGAGCTGTGAGATAAGTCCTCCTTAGGCCCTTGCTCCATCTCCTCCTTAGCCCTAACATAAGCAAGGATGAATTGATATGAATACCAAACTGTAGAAGATATCTTATGAGAAATTTATGTAGCATAAACTTGTAGTATATTATTTCTCCTCTTACCCTTTGAATGCCTTCTTTATATAGATTGGTGGAGGAGGCTAGGGGATGCTTCTAGACCATTAGAACTTTGTGAACCTATACTATATTGAGAGTTCCTAAGCTCATATCTCGAGAGAAAAAACTCACCTAGGGTTGATGTCTTCGTAAATCTCCAATTCTAGAAGGCTACAAGGGCGTGGGCTATCAATAGTGTAGTTGAGGATCGATTACATGATTTCAATGATGTAACCCCTGCTACTGGTCATGCTATGCTAGTGGTTCAGAGAAAAAACTCCCTCAAAATCATTGAATTCCAAAGGTAGAAGATTTTATCTTAGCAAGACAACATCATGAGTCCTCCATGTGTCCCTAGGGTGGAAAATAAGGCTACAACACTATCTACTTTCATTAATAAGTTCTCTATCGAGTTGTTGTGTAAAAAGGAAAATAAAATGGACAACCCTTAGTATCATAAAAAATGTAATATTGCTATAAAATATATCAAGAATGCTTCGAATGATTCCTTAAAATGTGACGAGATAAATTAAAATACAAATCCCTAATTAAAAGGGGAAAATGTACTATATAAAAGAAAAGAAAGATAAGATTTTACACCTATATAAGATAGATCCTAAATTATAAAGGTAAATTCTAACATGTAAAACCAAATAAAACAATATGATACCCTTGTGAGGATGAAATTCCAGCCTTAAAAATCTTTATGAATATTGTAATGTCGTGGAAAACATTGAAATTGTTTCTATAAAGGAAGAAGTTTTTTCAATAGATTTAGAAAGAGTTTAGGTTTAAGCATCTTGAAATGGAGAAATATAAGGAAATTGAAATATACCAAGTGATGATATTGGATCATTATATGTTTTTTCAATTATCTTGATACTTTCTAGGTGGAAACAATTGGAGGAATAAACTTGCAAATCCATCTTAGCAGTAGGTCCCAATTTGGAAAATTGTGTCCAAAAAACCATATGAAATATTCCAGAGCCATTTTAAGCATAAAATGGATTTTTTTTTTGGGTCCAAGCCTACTCTAAAGGAAGATGCCATATTTTACACACTGATACCTTTCCAACGATGCAAGAATTTCCTCAATCATATTTTTTATACAAAAGTTATGCTTCTCGCAAGTTGACCTACCGTGTTTACCACTAGGGTACGAGTGGATGCAACATCAGTCCTCATTACTCAAAACATGTGGGGATAACCACATGTGGAATTTCAATAATATTATAGAAGGTCCAAACATTATCATTGATTAAGGGTTGAGGAAGTCAAAACCCTAACCCTAGATAATTATTGGACTATGTTAAATATCGAGCCGCTAGGAGGAGAATGGCTTCCATTCCTTTGAGAAAAACATCCGAGAGTGGTATTTCATGGGAATAACATAGGAAAAGGAGGATTCTATAGCATACATTCATGCCATAGTGTTAAAAGGTAACTGTAAAGTGATTTCTCATTCCTTTGTATGTGCATTTTATAACTAAAGAAAATAGAGCAGTGCATAGGCATCACATACTAGCCGGGTTTTCTATTGTATTGGGTTTCCTAGGTCAAATATTGTGTTCATGTTACGAGGAAAATCTCTCTATGTCATGGGGTAAACCACAACATACATAATGACTGCAAAATCAACTCTAATACCAAGTATGCTATATAAATGAAAATGCTAATGAGACAAGATAAAGAGCCTACCTTGTCCGGACGTTCGATCAAGACCATCGTTGAGCACGCAACTCAAAGATTTATACCTGCAAATTGTCCTCAACAACCAAGATATGAAAGCATATGGTGATTATATATAATGTTATCATATAAAATAGCATAATCCATTAACCTACATGAAAAATACACCCATGGAATAATAGTTAAAATATTTGCAATATATCAATTGGACAAGAGAAGAGTATTTCTATTAAAATAATCAACAAAAGTATAAAAGTAACAAACTTTCATGTCAGCACATGTCAAAATCGAGAAACTAAGTCCCTTTTAGTTGGGCCTCCACCACTTCAATCCTCCACCAAAGGCAAGCTCATATAAAGGAGACAATGAGGTGACAATGAGGTTCTCCATCAAAGAAGGAAGAGCATGGGAGCTGAACAATGTGTTCAGACTTTCAAGGATAAAGGGATGCAGACTCAATGTGAAGTGAAAATTTCTCCAAAGTATCTTTTATCTCAAAAGTTGAATTTTCTCCTCTTCCACAACTTGGGTATGGCTCAATTTATATCCTTCAAATGGAATTGAAGGGCTGAGTCAGAACGTTTCCAGTATATGGAAGGTCAAGGATCATGGATCTCATGACTTGACATGGAAACCCAACACAATTTTTAATTTTGAGCACCAAACTCGATGTACGCAGACTGTAATGGAGCAACCTGCATATGCACATGCTGTCTAACTAGTAGGGAGCGTATATGTGGAAAAATATGATTTTTGTCTCTAGGAAGTACAAAAAGGGGACTTCAAGTCTGCATAGGGAAATGGAAAGGCCATCCAAGCAAGTTGCATGGGGTGAGGAAATTTTTTCTATAACATATGCCCCTTAATGTGTGAGGTCAGAGGAGTATCTGTGATGGACGAAACACATTATAATTCCTAGAAGTGGAGTAATGGAGAATCAACTGGAAGAACTAGTTACTCATGAGAATGTTACAATCCATAATGACTTTGTACACATGGATTTCAATTTGAATTACATTGCAGATCCATGTGGAAATATACCAAATATTTGTTCATGGCCATGAATAGGAAAATACAAAGTAGACACATGCCATAGGCTGTCATAGTCACGAACAAGGCCCAGTGGAAAACCAATTTCAAAATCAATCTGAAGATATTTGTATACAATGGAGTACAATATGATGTACCATGATCACTGAAGTCATATGGGTATTGGTCTAATGGAAAAAACTTAAGACAGTTGCTACTAGAAACTGATGCTCCATGTCTTCGACACTATCCACCAAAGGTGCAAGTCTACATCATGTGAATATATGAGTTTATGTAGAACACAATGAGACTTTGTTTGATTACGGGTCATTATCAAGGCACTGAGTACATTCTTACAAGTGTGAATAAAGGTGTTTAGGTCAAACACTTGAAGAATCCATCGATCAAGAGACATTGATGTATTCCCAACTGTTGATGGTAGGAGAACCTACCACTGATGACTACAAGCCTCTAGGTACCCATAGGACTCTAGGTCTCGTTTCCAGAATAGATGATCTGAAGTCGATGGAAGGAGAATCGCTGAAATGAGAGAATTAAGGAACCTCTCATTAGTCATCATGAGGTACACAACACTTTCTTGAAGATTTGGAGGAACTCGTACAAAGAGGATGTTCACAAAACAACAACCTTATGCATCTTTCGCATGCACTAGATGCAATTAGTGCATGAAAAAGACCCTTTGAATAACATCCAATAAGGAAGACTTATGAAAAAGGAGAGGAAACCACCAATAAGGCTAATGGCATCTAAGGCATTGCACGAATCCCAATGTGTGAATAGATTTTTTTCTTTCAAACACAAGGGAAACCCCTTAGTCAGCGACCAATAAGGAGAGGTCGACTGCTAGGTTCAAGGTTACCTACCTATAATGAAATTATGACCAAGGTGCATGGTAGGAATATAGCTTCATGTAACTATGAGACACACTGAGGGTATGGCCGACATGCAAGGTCAAGACTTATGAGAAATAGATGACATAGGCTTATACACTTCCTTTGAACAAGAGAATGAGACATATGGAGGACTCTGACATCATAGAATGGATGATGAAACTTTGTTATGTTGGAGGCAACAATCAAACTCTCCATAGGGAATGGAAGAATAACCAGTCGGAGGAGTAAAATATAAGTAACGAGCTCAACTTCCTAAGGTCATGCTAAACCCACACATTGGATGACAAGTGGACTCAAAAGTTTGTGCTTTGTTCAAAGGCAAAACAACTATTGCCGATATGAGATAACATTCTTTTCCCACCTGTCTTTTTTTGTTTTCTCATAGGAAAATAAATGCTATTATACAAGAGAGGAAATGAGTGTCGCAAGTAAGCAACTAGATTTAACACAATAGAACATACCTATGCTCAATGCAAGGAAGTTCATGTGGGGAATGGACACTCAGGGGAATGTTTCCTCTTAGGGTATAGGGTGTCAAGCTGCAAAGGATATAAACAAATGCTCTGCTTGGCTAGTGATGCAAATTTCCGAGTTAAGAGGCTTATAACAAGAAAGCAAGAACCGATAATAGGCTACATACTGCAAGAAATATAATGGAATGCAATTACAACTTAACTCCAAATAATGTCCTTTTTCGTAAATTTAGTCCCCTAGGCCTGAAAAAGTATAAAACAATACCTAAGAGAACTCTTCTAGACAATGCTGACTAGAGTGTTCCTTTTTCGAAATTAGTCTACTTGGTCCAAAAAAGGGTTAAACTTGCACCAAATAGATGTCCTTTCAAATCCATTTAATGAGTGTGAAAGAGACAAGTTCACTCGACAATATTTTTTGATTTTTCTAGAGAGTTGGAAAAGAGATTAACTAAGACTCAGGTATGTTGTTCTAAGTAGCATATCATGGGGGATGCCAAGGCTCCCTTGCAGGACTTCTGTCAAAATCCCGCAACTCACTGGTAGTTGACACAATCTCGAGAGAACCCAAAGCTTGAGGAGGATAAAATGTTCTTAGAGGATCCATCACCTACAATATCATTCAAATCGAAGGAAACCATCCTAGGACTTGGAGGGATCATACTCAGAGAGAGTGGAATGCTCCCTTGTTCAAAAGGTATAAAACTAGAAATTCTAAGGAAATGGTCAAAATACGCATCGCCCTCCAAAAGAAGAGTGGGATTGATCGAAGATTGCATTGGAAATGTCACTTCCTTAGACTTTTCACTTTCCAAGAGAAGAGTGGGATCGACCGAATATTGCATCGGCATGACCACTTCTTCAACCGTTGTTTGAATAGGATTTGAGATGACATGGTATAGAGATGCATCACTCCCCAAAAAAGGAGTGGTGTTGGCTGAACATTGCATCGACATGACTGCTGGTTGAATATGATTCGAGAAAACATGGTCAAGAGATGCATCACTCCACAAAAAAAGAGTGATATTGGCCGAAGATTTCATTAGCATGGCTGTTGGTTGAACAAGATACGAGACAACATAGTTAAGAGATGCATCACTCCTCAAAACATGACTGATGTTGGGCAAAGATTGCATTGACTCGATTGTTGTATCAACCAAAGAAGGTTGGGAAACCAAAGATGAATCAGAACCTGAAGGGCCACCAGATAAGGACCACGCTTCTCATACCACCACAGTAGAAGGACAGAAATGAGTAAGGTGATGTCCTTTACAAATCCTACAAAGGAACTTGGGCTTACGTCCTATACGTCGAGTGTTAGGAACCAAATATCAATATAACATAGAAAAACCTCAGAAAAAGTACTCAATGCCTTGAAAAAGAGATAATTTCAGATAATAAGCCTCTTCGAGGGGGCAACCTCATTTTACCCCACTTAAATGTTCAAGTACAACATGATTCCAAATGAAAATGTCTCCTTGGTATATATAGGAGACTAGGAGGTATAATTACAGCTAATGGAATAAATCCGACATAAATAAAATAACATTACTAATGTAATATGCCCCAATTAAGGTGTAATGAGACAATATTAGGGCTTAACTTGCCCCTACCCTTGATACAAGTGTTATCTGCAACGCTTGAGTAAATCTGGATGCTTATGTATAAAAGACTCATCTTCCCAAGTGGAATATTCAGCCGGTAGTTTCCTCCATTTAATGAGATACTCTGAAATGGATCTATTCCTCAGCTGGAGAATTCTTATGTCAGTGATGGCTTCAGGCTCCAATACGATTTTTCCTTCCTCGTCAAGTTCTGGAAATATAGTTTGAACTAGGATATTGTCGCCTATAAACTTCTTTAAGCATGAAACATGGAAAAATGGGTGTACTCGTGAAGATGCAGGCAACTCCAATTTGTATGCCATAGTACCAATATTTTGAAACACCTTATAAGGGCCATAGTACTTTGGTGATAATTTATTATCCTTCTTGGCTTGCTTGAGGGACATCTGTTTGTATGGTTGTAGTCTTAAAAACACCCAATCCCCTACTTCAAAACTTCTTTGACTACGATGTTGATCTTCTTGTTGTTTCATGCGATTCTGTGCCATGGTTAGGTTGTCCTTTAATATTTGGAGAACTTGTTGTTGATTCTCAATGTGATATTCCACTGCTTGAACCTTAGATTTTCCTTTTAGAGAAGAAGTGATGGAAGGAGGGTGGTATCCATAAAGTGCCATAAATGGTGTCATTTTTGTTGCAGTATGAAAGGAAGTGTCATTTTTGTTGGTGTCATTTTTGATTTCATATTTACACATCAGTTTCACCTTCATACCCCTTGACGTAAGACAAAGCCATAAAAGCAACGCTAATTTTAAAATCTACTAGACTTTTATGTTTGTAGGGTTCACAAACTAGTTCAGGACTAGGGCCTTAGATTAGGTTGGAAAGGAAACTCTTCAAGGGCATTCAAAACCAAACATTAGAGTCTGAGATAGGGAGTGTCTAAGTCCAGTTTCATGGAAGTTATCCGGGACCCCCCTCTAACACAGGGGATAAACACGAGGTCACGTGCGGAAAGGTAGCGGAGATAACCCCTCCAAAGCCGAACCAATCGTAGTGGAGATCACATATAGAGGGCTTGTTTTGGGATTCTGTCATTTTCATTTTCCACGGGGCTTCGTGGGCCTCGAATCTGTTCGAGGTCCTCAGTTGTCTTCTAGACCATTTTCTCTCGATACCCTTAACAGGTTTCAGGTTCAATACCTTGCTCATTGTGGTCTACCCGACTTTCGACTGTACTCGCCTGGTGACTGTTCGTGTGCTGGCAACCTAGTTACCAATCTTTTTAGGGACATACACAGGTGACTGCGGGGGTATACCGCGGTACTTAGGATAGACATCGGGCCACTCTTTGCAGAGTATACCCAAAGGGTGCTTCCGTGTTCGAGTTTCACTTGCACTGGTAATTTGCTCTAGTGTTGGTTGTTGTAACTGTTCTTCCAAATTGTTTAGTGATTGCTTGTCTTATCTCTTAGGGGCTTCTTTTTAGTGTGTGTTACTTTTGAACGTTTAGAATACCTTAGCGTGTCTTGGATCTTCTCACACAGTGGAGGATCCCGAGCTCCGCTGGTCACAAAGGCTTCTTGGCCTGCCACCGGTTACACTGGAGCCACCCCTGCCACCATTAAGGCAGAAGCTAGAACAACAAAGGTATTTTGAAGCGACCGGGTTACAAACCTTTGTGCCCGAACAACTCCCAGAGGAATCAACCATTTTTTACCTTGAAGCAGCCACTCTTGGCTCGATTGAAACCCCAACCACTGATATCTTGGCACCGTTTATTGTACCAATCCAATTTCACGAATGCCAGATAGTGCCTCACACAGCAATGGAAACAAATGTTGTTACTCCTTCTGGGAATTCTTCAATTCCCACCACAGTTGCTACCACAAAAGAGTCATCTCCTAACCTACCGTCGTTGGTCCGAGCCACCATGGTCTCGGCCGCAACTACGTCGCACAGTGGACTGAACCAGTCTATGGCAGTGGCCACAACCCCCTTCACACCTAGTGTGACAAGCCCTCCATTTTCATCTGGTATGCTCAGTTACGAAACAAGTCCTATACTAACCTTCTCCACTTTACATAATTTGGGTTAGGGGGCAGGGAGCTCTAGCACTCCTCTGCAAGGTCACCTTGGGGGAATCCTGTCCCTTTCAACACTTTTCCTTATGCAGGAGGTCATATCCCTCCTTCGTCCCCTTCGCTTGGTGGTTCGCATCAGTAGTCCGCCGGGCAGCCTACACGCACTAGTTTATTTGGGGTAGGGAGTCAGGGACCCCCTTCGCATAGTATGCCGGTAGGTTCAAAACCGTTTTCTTAGAATGGGACATTTGCTAACAACACATTCTCATCAACCACTTTTCCCACTGGGGGCAACCCTATTTTTGGAAAATCTACTCCTGTGCAGGGTACTATTCCTGCACAGGGGGCACACATAGAAGGACCTTGGAACTCAAGAGAAGGATTCATTCCCTCCTCTAGAATGTCGTTCTGGGGTAATTCTTTCCACAATCAATGGAACCCCGGATAGACTACTATGCCTCTCCCCGCAGGACCGGCATGGGGTAATCCTTCCCAAAGTCCTCTGAATACATTGCATGCCCAACACTCTATGTCCTTTTTGGGAAATCAGCCGATGATGTCTCCACAGACGCAAAATCCTTACGCTGGTCAGGACCATGGTTTCTACCAGAATTCGGGCCAGCAACCAAAATTTTCCTGGCAACCTGGTGCCAGTCAAACTCCAAGACCCGTTCCACCCCTGCCACCATTCCCGCCGACTTTACACTTGCCAGATTTAACAAGGTTGTTAAATGATCCTATTTTTCATGATCCACGTTGGCCTCCTATGCCGACGAAGTTGCCTTCAGACATTCCAAAGTTCGAGGCCAAGCCTAATGAAGATCCAGGTGATCATGTGACTACCTTTCATCTTTGGTGCTCATCTAACTCATTGAAAGATGACTCCGTACAGTTGCGATTGTTTCAATGTACTCTTATTGGGAGTGCTGTGAAATGGTACATCGAGCTCGATCACTCAAGATACTCTTCTTTTGGCAAACTGGCGATGGCCTTCCTTAACCATTTCTAGTTACCTATGAGATACGATGCTGCAATAGAGCTGCTCGCCAATTTTGAACAGACAACAACAGACCATATCTCTGATCATATCTGAGAGTGGAGATGCTGAAAGAGTCTAATCAAAGTACCAGTCCAACCAGCATTCCTGCTTGAGTGGTTCCTTAAGTCTTTGGTCCCACAGTTATCCAAAGACGCTGCAACATCCAAAGTTTTCTCCGAAGAAGATGCCATCATGAGGGCTCAACAGTTTGAGCTCATCTATTCTCAGTCTGGTTTATTATACACCATCTTGCCAGATGCGCCACGTTTGATATTGGATAAAACTAGACAGAGAGCTGGACCACATGCCGATGTTATTGTTGGTTCAGAACAAACCAAGCCCACTGAGCAATTGACAAAACAGTTGCAACAATATCCATACAACACACAACGGCTAGCCAAACTACTGCTTTGGCTGCTCCTCCTACCCAAATGTCAGAAGTACACTCCATGCAGTTGACTAACCCAAAGGCCACCCAACAGCCTGAAGGGAAGAAAAAACAACGAAAGAAGGGTAAGGGGGATAAAAAACCCACTAATAATGCTGGCGGGGACAACACGGAAAAATGGAAGGCGAGGTAGCCATGCAACTTGTGCGTAGAAGACCACCCGACCCATCTTTGTCCTTGACTTGCAGAGGCCCAAAAGTTTGTCACACATCAACAACAAACAGTGTTGACTAATCCCTTTCAACATGGGAAAAATATTACTCAAGCCTCTACAAGCACAGAAGGGGGCAGCCAAGAAACCGGTCTGCCTCCAAACAATCCCTCATCCGTGAATGTATATATGGTTAGGGGTGATGCTTTCATATCAACTAGAGCACACAACTATAGTAAACCAAGCGCTTCTGAGAAGGGTAAAGAAGTTGATCTCCCATCTCTTCCTCTACAGATTGAGAAGACGTTGGGAGAAACAATGACACACATTCCAAAGGGTGCATTTAAAAAAGCTTCTCACAACCCAAATGCAAGGGCCGCCTAGAATTACTCTGTGGTGGAAGATTGATCACAAACCCCTTGTGCGATGTCTGCTTTGGAGGTCCTCCAAAGCTGCCCTGCTCAGAGGAAAGCCTTGTTAACTGCTTTGGGCTCTACTGAGACTTGTAATCTGGGCACCATCATGTTAGATACAACCGACTTAAAACCTCGTCTGCCTTACCACGTAGCATTTCAGATAGTAGTGGCTTATCCCATGAAAACTTTTACTTGGAATATCTTCTGCACGATGGTAGACGAGGGTGCCTCGACATGCGTTATGTCATTAGCATGCTAGAAGGCCATTGGCCAGCCTGTTTTGTCTCCATCACCTACTCTCCTCACTGCTTTCGACGATCGTTCATTCCGACCACATGGAATCGTTCCATCTTTCCCTGTGCAGTTAGGAGGGGAAACCGTGTGTGTCGAAGTAGAGGTAGTCGATGCTCCCCTCAACTATAACCTCTTGTTAGAACGGAGTTGGACATATGCTATGCAAGCTGTGGTTGCTACAGTTTTCCGAGTCTTGTTGTTTCCACACGAGGGACGGATAATGACCATCGATCAATTGTCTTTCTCCAGACCTAACCTAGCTTTGGGGGCATCCACGGTCCCGATGATTGATAATCCTCAACCATGTGTTGTTAACGTAGGAGTGGGCTTGTGCCCATCCTTGATGGGTACCTTCGATTTCCCACCTCCTCATGACGATATCAAATTTATATATAATTACCATAAGGTTGAAAATTTTCAAGTTTCGTCGTTCTGCACGACTTACTTTGAGGATCCTTGGATTCTTCCTTTCCCATCAGCCACGATGGATTAGACAGGGCACTCAAGCATGTCCATTCCCTTGTCTGCCGCTGAGGTAGTGTACTCTTTAGTCTAGCAAGCTTCAGCTAACCCTGATCCGACTCCTGCAAAAGAGTTAGATCCACTTCTAGAGCCTATTTGGGTTCAGGGTTCTCTTGCTAACGTCGATTCGTTAGACTTAGTCTTGCCTTTTGACGAAGCAGTGATCGAAGCAATGATTAGTCCGGACAAACCTTGGGAAGATATTCATCACAGATCATATTTTCTCCTAGAGTTAAGCCAAATCGAAGCAGGAGAATTCATTGTTACCATGATGGGCAATCAACCATGTCCTATTAATCTCTTAGCTACATAGGAAATTTATGCTGAGGGAAATATGGCGACTATCGCTGAAACTATACCCATCAACATCTCTCAAAACCCTGGTGTCATGGAGAATGTCTTCATCGGAGCGGATATCTCCCCCAAAGAGATTCAATTTTACACAGATCTTTTCAAAGAATTCCGTGACGTTTTTGCCTGGTCTTATGAGGAAATGCCAGTTATCGATCCGAAAATAGTTGAACATGAAATCACAACGTATCCTAATGCCAAGCCTGTTCGACAAAAACTTCATCCAGTCAATCCCAAGAAAGCAACAGCCATCAAGATTGAGGTTGAGAAATTGCTAAAGGCAGGTTTTATTTATCCTATCCATTTGACTCAATGGGTGTCAAATCCTGTGTCGGTCAATTAAAAACAAGGCACGATTCGTGTATGTACCGATTTCCGTGATTTAAACAAGGCATGTCCGAAAGATAATTTTCCAACACCATTCATTGACCAGATCATTGATGAATGTGCCAGTTGTGAAGCCTTTTCGTTCATGGACGATTTTTCGGGATATAATCAAATCCAAATCAAACCCGAAGACCAACATAAAATGACATTCATTTTTCCATGGGGTACATTCGCATATCGTAAGATGCCTTTTGGCCTTAAAAATGTTGGAGCCACATTCCAATGGGCCATGTCTTTTGATTTTCATGACCTCAAGCATATAGTCGAGGCCTATTTAGATGATTTAGCATCACACTCTTGCAAGCAAATGGATCATCCCACACACCTTAGACTAATCTTCGAACGCTGTCGCTACTTTAGGATTCGCTTGAATCCAAACAAGTGCATCTTTTGCGTAACATCAGGACGTTCTTTAGGTTTCATCGTATCAACAACAGGGATCATGGTCGATCCTCTTAAGGTGGAGGCAATAATCCAGTTTCTCCCCCCATGCACAATCCTACAACTTCAGATTCTACAAGGCAAGGCGAACTTCTTACGATGCTTCATCGCCAACTATGCCGAAATCACCAAGGGATTTATGCGTTTACTAAAGAAAGATGTTCCTTTTTTCTGAGACAAAGCCGCTCAACACTCTTTCGATGCATTAAAACACACCCTCACAACCGCACCTCTGCTACGACCACCTAACTATAACAAAAATTTCTTATTATATCTGGCTGCCGCAGAGTCAACCATTGGCATGGTTTTAGTTTAGGAAGACAATTCATTCTCAGAATACGTGATCTATTACCTGAGCCGAGGCCTCGTAGGACTGGAGCTCCATTATTCTCATATCAAAAAACTTGTGTTGGCAGTAGTTCATGCTATTCAACGGTTCCGTCACTATGTTCTATTTTGCAAGACCACCATCATTGCTGTCGTGAATCCATTCCAGTACATGTTGACACGACGAGTTATAGGCGGAAAAATTAGTAGATGGATAGTCATCCTCCAAGAATTTGACTTAGACTTCATTTCAGCAAAGTCCAAGAAGTCATTGGTCTTTGCAGAGCTTATTTTGGAACTTCCGGTTGATTCAGGTGACGTTGTGCCCGAGGAATCACCTATCCGGGGAGATATGTTTTTGATTGCATCTTCAGACCCCTTGTACGGAGATATACTTATCTATCTCCAGACTTTGAAATGCCCCACCTCTTCTTCTCATGAAGAGAGTCGGCGGATACGCCATTAGACTAAGAATTATCTCATACTCGATGATACATTGTATTGGAGAGGTGTAGACTGCATCTTACGTCGATGTCTCACGCATGAGGAGGCTATCATCATGCTCAACAATTTCCATACTGGAGCTTGTGGTGTTCATTTATCTAGGTTGGAAACCGCCCAAAAGATTCTACGAGCAGGTTACTTTTGGCCGACACTTATCAAAGATTGTATCGAATCGGTCAAGAAGTGCCATCTGTGCCAAATCTTCTCTCGGAAGATGAGGGCACATCCCACTCCTATGTTTCTTGTAATCACAGTTGGTCCCTTCACTAAGTGGGGGATTGATTACACTACATGCAACCCCCCGTCAGCAAGGGGGCACCGCTATATCATCATAGCTGTCGACTACTTCACTAAGTGGGTCGAAGCTATGCCAATGTTTAAAGATGATGGAGAGACTGCAACTCTCTTCTTATTCAACCAAATCATAGCAAGGTTCGGCGTCCCAAGAGAGATTGTCACTGACCATGGCAGTCACCTTCAGAACCAAATGATGACCGAATTAACATCAAAGCTTGGGTTACGGTAGGAACATTCATCACCTTACTACCCCCAAGCCAATGGGCAGGTGGAAGCTGTAAACAAAACTTTTAAGACTATTCTACAACGAACTATCAACTCAGCCAAGTCAAATTGGCATTTGATGTTATACTCGGCATTATGGGCTTACCGAACATCGGTTAAGACTGCAACTGATTTCTCACCTTTTGAACTCGTTTACCGGCTGGAGGCAGTCTTTCCCATCAAATGTCAAATCCCATCTCTAAAATTGGCAGTACAGTTATTGCCAAACACTTCTCCACTTGAAGAACGGTTAGTACACCTTGAGCAGCTCGATGAGCAGTGTCGCGATGCGGCCCTGGCCAACGAGGCTCACAAACATAAGGTAAAGTGTTAATATGATAGGTCCATTCGTCCTCGTATTTTCTCTGAGGGCAACCTTGTCCTGGTCTATGACCAAGATAAGGACCCCCTAGGGGCAGGAAAGTTTAAACCCATGTGGTTCAGACCCTTCATCATAAAAGAGGTATTAAAAAAGGGCACTTATCGTTTGGTTGATTTTGAAGGGAATGCTTTGGCGGAGCCTAGAAATGGGCTCTACCTCAAGAAGTATTACTCATAGACAGGTCACTATGGGTAACTTTCTGTAACATATGTATAGTCTTTGTACTATTACTTTTTAAGTTTCTTTTAAGTATTATGGACGTGTCATTGATGTTATCTTTCGTCAATATGGCAGATGTCAAGTGATTCCAAGGTGTTCGTTGGGTATGCAGATGGTGCTAGTCGACACACGCAGAGGCTTGCCTCTACAGATTGGGTAATCTTTACACATCAGGGCCAGTTGTTATCTTCCGAAGGTATATGCTTAGGTGACACCACAAATAATGTCACCGAGTATAGTGTAGTTATTGAGTTTCTTCGTGACACCTTGTCATTGGGTATCTCTCATCTCTGGGTCTATCTCGACGCTCAACTGGTTGTGTCACAGCTAAACAGAGTATACCGGGTTCATGATCCAACTTTACACCGATGATTCCTTAGGGTACGTCTCTTAGAACGAAAATTTGATTGTATTACATATTTTCATGTTCCTAGGAGATTAAACCAAATTATGGATACTCTAGCTAATCAAATTTTAGATTGGAATCTTGCACACATATGAAAGAACATTGACATAAACATGTAAATACATTTTTGCACACAGAATCCATAAGACACAAAAGATAAAAACCATATATAACATCATAAAATAACCAGAGTACATAGATGGATGCAAGTGCCTAAAAAATGGGAATAGTAACGAGTCACTGGGCTTATGTCCTCAAAAAATATATACAAGTAGGTGCTCATGGCACATAAAAAGTCTAAGTAGGTTCAGGGCCTATGGGCCCTGTTATAATCATCCACAACATAGGCTAAATGCCTAAACAATCAGACCCATGTCCGAGGTGCCCCCACTACATGATGTTGCATGGATGGTGGCAGGTCCTCTATCTCTGCCATCGGGACTGTGCGAGTGAGTGCAGTGAAGTTCCACTCAACTTGTCTAAGGACCCTCTCGGCCTCTCCGGCTGGGAGGTTCCTTGCTACTGCTGCTCCCCCAGCGACGGTAGCCGCGGCTTCTGGCCGTGGACGACGCCTGTTCCGTGCATAATCGACAGGTCGCATGGGTCCCACATCTGCATACAAAAAACATTTATCCATCAAATACTTTGGCATACAAAAATATGATATATATAACAAAAATGACAAAAAAATTACATATGCAAACAAAAAAAATACAAAGGTGGAGACTTACCCATCTCCCCTCACTCCTCACCAGGAGGCACGGGTATCTCAGGATCTCTAGAAAAATCTATCCCTGCATATGGGTAGTCCTCAATCACATGGATCTGCAATGACAACCACACAAAGAAATCATCGTCGAAGGACTCAATGGTCCTTCCACCACCCTGTCGCGGTAGTAATACTGCCCATCTACACACTACAGGGAATGAGGCCTGATGTCCTCGTACTACAACCCGAGGGATAAAACTCGGAACTCTCTCAAAAAAGAATGAACATAAGATGGTCCCGAACCCGAAGTTACTCCATGTCCACTGTCGACAATCTGTCAATTGCCTCTTCATGCACTCGAGCAGTGTGGTACTCCATTCAAAAATCTGTGCATTCAAGGATTGGATGGCACAGTTCATCTGTGCGCGAGACGCCTGATGCAAGGCTGCTGAGCCGGTAATCTGCCCAATCAGTAACAATATAGTTTGCAATGCTAAGCTAGTAATCTTACTAATAGGTACCTGGGATCCCACACGGTCAGTCCCAACCTCACAATGCTCGACTATCAGTTCCGAGATCTTGCTCGGTTCTGCAGGAAACATCCGGAAGTTGAGTGGTTCCCCTCTCCTTGAGAGGCCAGTCAGAAAGTAGATATCCTCGGTGGTGGGCACCAGTGATTGCCCCTCTAGCATAAATGCCTCTGCATCAGGGTGCCAGTAGTCAATCAAGGCATTCAGTAGACTTGGTTGTGCGTGCATAAATGGACATAGAAAGAATTTTAGTAAACTGCATTGCATTTACACTACCACGACATTTGGATCTGCTGTAACCAACTCACTGATTGCCTCATGCTCCCTTTCCCTCCAGTCGACATACATCCTGCCAACACAACAAGGTGAAGGAGGGTCAATACTTGCTTTTGGTTTGCTTTTCACTACAAAAGAGGGGGTACATGCGAGCTGTAGAGGCGACGATTGTGTGTACACGCGGGCAGACTTTACTCTGCTCGAATGTACATGCGGCCTGTCCAGATACAACCCACGTGTACCTAGGGCTGACCTTTTTAAGGTCGACTCCCACCCAAAAAAAAAAACTAAAAACTGAATTTGAAGTATTGAATAGCTAGATAAGGGAGTTTGTACTTACTTGGTCAAAGCAGAAGTTCGTTTCGTCCACTATAGCTCCCGTAATCATTGTTTTTGGCAAAGGGTGTCTTTTGGCTCCAGAGTCAATTTCCAAATCAACAATGGTGATAATGAGCTGCCAACTTCTATTTATAGACTTTTTGGCCTCTTTTTGTCACTTTTTTGGCCTCCCTTATCAGTTTCTTTATACCAAAAACCATTTAGAGTGATTTAGGAGTTATATGGGAGGGATTTGATTGGGTATTGGGACATTTTTTTTGAGTTTTGAGAAAATATTGACGGTCCATAAAAAATTTCAAAAATCAACTTGAGCATATAGGTTAGGTTACTGTTGGCGACGGAAGTCACTCCTGGATTGCTTGCAGGAGCAGATCCTGACACCCATCAGTTTATGTCACGGTTTGTTTATGAAAAGGGTGATCAAATGGAAGTTATCTCAAAACAGTATTGTTCCAACTCTGAAACTAGGCCAGACATGCATGGGCAAGTGAGGTCTTAGATAAACTCCAAACAATAAGTTGTAATAAGGGTGAGTAGGGGGAAGACTTGTATAAGAGGAGATCAAGGGTCTGTTATAAACATCAGGCTTCTAACAGACTGTAGGAGAAGGCATCTAAACGCAAGATCTTCTTACATTCAAACACAAAACACCGGAGAATACAACAATGCAACAATAAATCCTTTATCATAACATGATTGCAATAATTCGCACGAATCAGTCGTTCATGAACTCTCTTAGCATAAGATGAAAATTAGGTGGAGTAAGAAAGACTGTCTGTCACAAAACAAGAAATCTCGCATCCAGATGGATAACCAAAGAACTAGAGTGTTGCTAAAACTTTACAGTCGGGAGCTTTGCTCTACCATCGATCCTTACAAAAATGGCGAAAACGCCTACATATACTCAAAACAACCACAGGAGCAAAAATAAGACGCTGCATTAAAAACATTGCATCTGCATGTCTTCTGAAAGTCTGCACATGCAAACTCTGGCTGATCGTGCACCCAAGACAGACGTTATCAGCTTTCGGACTGTCCTACTGCAGATGAATCAACCAGCTTGAGTCCTTCGCCGGACTTTCTTTTTATGGCGGAGATGATGCTCAACCACCAACAACAACCACAATAACTGCTTTCTTGGGACTAGGGACAGCCTCGGTCAACTCTACCTTCTGGGACGTGGAGGTCTCCTAATGGTGCCACCTGGATCAGCTGGACGGTCTCTCTTTGGATGCTGCTTCGCTGGACTACTGCGAGGGACCCTATGGTGGACGTGGATGAGGGTCTAATGGGGGTGATGGCGCAAAAACTATGAGGGTGAGATGAGAGGTGATGAGATGTGGGAGATGTGATAGGGGAAGACACATGGTGGAAGGAAATAAGCGGAGGGGGGAGGAGATGGGATATAATGGGTACATTATTTATGGGAGGCTGACGTGGAAGGTAGCGGGACACATAGTAGGTGGTGAGTGGATGATGAGATGGGAAGGGACCATGTGGACAAAGAGAGGGGATATGGACAAATGTCGAAGGACGAGGAGGGGATAAAGGGAATGAGTCATGTCATGTGGTGAAGTGGAGAATAGGTGGCAGGGGAGAGGCATCTCGAAAGGCGACACGATGGGAGGGGGCCCCACGTCAATACCCCACCATTCTGGACCCCCCCCTTTAATTAAAGGAAGGATGGCAAAGGGGGGCCGGAATGCTTGAGAGCTGTTGATCTGGGTGCTCTAATCCTGGCCGCTCGAGAGATGCGCGCACGATTTCAGACCCCCCCCTTCGCTTAAAGGTAGAATGGCAGGGGGCCTCTAGAATCCAATCATGACCATAGATATGGGCGTGCATATTCTGGCCGCCCAGATTTTCTCACTGCATATCCAAAAGGTGCATTTGCGCCCCAAACTTAGGGTAAGTGGGTTTTTACCCTGCTTCTTCACATTTCATTCCCCCTTACAAGAAATGTCGCTAACAGTTACCACCCCGACTTTTGCACCTCGTTGTCTTTTTCCTCTGCTATAGGATCGATCCCATCAGGTTGTGACACAGAACCATCATATTTGCTTTAGAAGTGTCACAGCTTGGCGGTAGAGCTTACCAGAACATGGATGCCCTAGGTAGGTCCTGGTTGCATTATGGTGTCCATGCCATTTCTAAAAACACTGTAGGCTCAGGGGTCCGTATAGTCTTTCCTGAATATGAGTTTGAGCCTGATTTGCATGATTCTTTTTCGCTCTTTGTCTCACCCTCAGGACTCCCAAAATAACAGGTCTTCTTTTAAGCCCTTTTCAGACCCTATAAAAATGAAAATATTTTCGAGCGATCTTGTGGCCTCTCATGCTCGTTAAACTGAAATTTGAAGTCACGTCTGTCCGGTGGTAGTTTACCCCTTTTTCATTCCGAGCGGTCAACTGTACGAACAAAGGTATACTCTATCGAATTCCCATTCTTTAGAAGAGTACTCTCAGGTATAATTTTATTCCTTTTTTGGGCCCGAGGGACTAAATTTATGAAAAAGAAACCCCCATGGAGTCCATAGTTAAGCTCTTTTCAGAATCCCTAAAATTGAAAAGATCGTCGAGTGACCTTATTTTTTCACACTCGTTAATTTGGTCCAGAAGAATATTCCTAACGAAGTCCATAGTTAAGCTTTTTTCAGACTCCTGAAAAGTGAAAAAATGGCCGAGTTATCTTGTCATTGTCACACTCGTTAAAATCGTTTTGAATTGATGTCTAATCGGTGCTAGTTTACCCCTTTTTCGAACCGACTAGACTATTGTTGAAAAAGGTACCCCATCAGAGTCTCCTTTTATGCTTTTTTCAGACTCTCTAAATATGAAAAACCACCGAGCTTACCATCTCTGGGCTCGTTAAACTTACATCGAAGGAAATTACCATTGTGTGTTCTATCAACTGCATTTGCATACCTTATCCCCCAGCCTTGTGACAATTTTCTTCTGTGTCTTAACACCTTTGGCTATCGGAGGATTTTTCCTGAGTATCATTTCACCAGAACATTAGTCTTGTCCTTGTGCCTTGAGCTTGTATGTTTGCAGTACTCATTCCTCCATTGTAATGTAATATTCCTTCATTCTTTTTCCAAAATTATCGAAAAGAACAAAAAAATCAAATATACCCCAAAAAGAGGATGGGAAAAGTATTTTCTTTATTGGCAGCATAATGAGTTTCCCTTGGATAAATCACATCTGTCCGTTTGATCATCAGACTATGGGATGTAGTATGACCTTAGGAATCTTTTCTCTCTATATAGATTTGTGTCCTCCACCATTTGGTTATTCTTCCAAACATATGGAGAGTTTGCGTTGTCTCTTGCTTCATAGAATTATGATTAACATATACGTTTCCTGAGTCTTATCACTTGTCGTGCTATTTTCCAAGGGAAGTTTTTCACTAAGCCTGAGTCGGCCCCTCTGCAATATGTCGCTTGTCCGCATACCCGACCATCCTGGACGTCCAATCAAGTCCTTGTTCGAAATTACTGAAGCCTTCAGTCTGATCATCAAGATTATCAAGTCCATGACCGACGAGCCATCGAAGACCTCTGGGTAGTGCAGTCGTACACTCATATTACACTCCTACCCGAGTTTTGGAATATTTTGAACTTGTTGCTTGAGCTCTAAAGTCCAGCCATCAGGCCGAATCAACTTCTGTAAGATGGATACTCTATATGTATATCTTTCTAATTTTGAGATGTAGCTCCATTGTGTATTATTCGCGGCTACTCTTTATAGTTATTTGACATGGATCTATAGTGTATTTGATTGGTAGCCATGGTTCTATTTTATCCTGAGCATGGGTATGCCCACCTCGGTGAGACATTTGTTATTTTCCAGACGACACCTCCTGGTTCCTGATCCTTGGGCTCACTCGTTCGACTCACTAGTAAAGATTGGTAATGTATTTTGGCCATCAGATGCTCTTCTGACCTCACACATTAGGGGGAATATGTTATAACCCTAAATTGCACCACACATTCTTACTTGGCATCATGCCAACTCATATCCCTTCTTTCCCAAAACTCTGCCGAACAACTCTTTGGAAAATCCTCTTGTGTCAAGGCCCACGTGCCCTAACCCATTACTACACGCATGTACATGCTGGCTGAATGACAACAACCCGCATGTACTTAGAAAAGCATGGAAAAAGGAAAGTTGCCGACGGAAAAAATTGCTATGGGTTGGTTAATTGAAACAACCGACCATGCATGGCCGAGGGTTCATCCAAAACCCTAGCTCCTTCTAGCCTATAAAAGAAGGGGTAGGGGTACCATTTGGAGGAGGAAAAAATATAGCAAAGAAGCTCTGCCCATTTACGTAATCCATTGTCCCAACCCTTTAGCCTTTCCTCATGCCAAAGGAGATTTAACGCAAAGTAGTTGAAGGACATAAGAAGAGGAGCCCAGTATCAGGTTCAAGGAGCGGTGGACGGTTTTATCTTTTGTAAGTTGATTCACTTTCAGTAATAAAAATAATGCTTTTCCCATCCCAATTCATGAATTGTCTATGGTTTGATTAATTTATGCTTGATTTCTAACCCTTGAGTATAGAAGTAGCATGCATGCATAGTTGTTGTTTGTCTTGAGTGCAGGTCATCTGTGGAAGGAGTAGCAAAGGCAAGTAATCAAAGTGCAACGAAGGATCTACATCGAACGCCGGTAATAAGGTAGGTGGTACTTTTCCATGCATTTACTGAGAAAAAGGGATTTAAATCTTGGGATGTAGGTAAAAAAGTAGTTTCTATTCGATTAAATCTGCATGCAAGTCTGACCCTAGTTTGCTAGTCCGTAGGGTGTTTTTCCCAACAACAAAGTGTTATACCACCATTCTTCCAAGGGTTACCATTTGAACCATTGTGTTTGTTTATCATAGACAAAGAAACAAAGGTAGCCTTCTAGACATTTGTTCACTATCTCATTTTGTCCATCAGATTGAGGATGATAGGATGAGCTATGAGACAATTCAGTACCCAAACAAGAAAATAATTCTGTCCAAAAATGTCCAGTGAAGATGGGATGTCTGTCACTTACAATAATCTTTGGGCTGCCATGCAGCTTTTGAACTGTCTCCATGAATGCGATGGAAACTCTACTAGCTTTGAAGGGATGAGAGAGTGCACAAAAGTGTTCGTACTTGGTTAGTCTATCAACAATCACCATGATGACACTCTTTCCTTCAGACTTTGGTAACCATGTGATGAAATCCATGGAAATATCCTCCCAATGCTGACTTGGGATGGATAATGGTTGTAAAATACCAGGGGTCTTAATTGTTTCCACCTTATTTTGTTGGAAAACCAAACATTCTTCCACCAACCTTTGAACATCAGTTTTAAGGCCATCCCAAAAAAAATCCTTCTTGACTCTATGGTAGGTTTTCAAAAATCCCGAGTGCCCTCCTACTGGAGAGGTGTGCAATTCCAATAGTACCTTTTGTTTGCGTTTGGAGTTCTTACATAAATAAAAGAAATCTTTGTACCATAGTGAATCATTTTTCCATGTAAATGTATTTGATGCACTGGAATCCTGCTGCAACCTTTGAATGAGAGTCCACACTTTTTCGTCATTCTTCCATTCATCCCTTGCTTCTATTATCCAATCGGATTGGATGATCGAGATAGCACAGAGAAAGGCC
>ML778993.1:653589-669093 GCA_009831015.1 Picea engelmannii
GAATGTGGAAGGTGCATTTGTAAGGCCAAAAGGCATGACCAAAAATTCATAATGGCTTTCATGAGTTCGGAATGTTGTTTTTGGAATATCTTCTTCCTTCATTCTGATTTGATGATACCCTGAACGAAGATCCAATTTTGTGAAATATATTGCTCCATGTAGTTCATATAACAATTCATCAATGATGGGAATGGGAAACTTATCTTTAACAGTGATCTTGTTGAGCTCTCTATAATCTGGACACATACACCATGAGCTATCTTTCTTGAATACCATTACCACTGGTGCAGAGGAAGAACTTTGGCTAGGTCTAATAATGACAACCTCTAACATTTCTTCAACCATGCACTCAATTTCACTCTTTTGGGTGTAAGGGTATCTGTATGGCTTGATGTTAGGAGGAACACTACGAGGAATTAGGTGAATTTCATGATCATGATTTCGAGTGGGTGGAAGACCTTTGGGAATATCTTCAAATACTTTGGAATGCTTATCAATGATCCTTTGGAGATCTTGAGGAATATATGGCTTATATGTTTGAATATCTAGTGAGAATAGCTGTGCAATAATGCCTTGATGCCCCTTTTTCAATAATTGTTTCATGCCATTAGAGGTTATCAACTTACCGGGTTTCCCTGTGATACCTCTTAACTCAATTTATTTTCCTTCCAATGAAAATTTCATGAAAAGTTCTTGAAAATTAAAAGCCAATGTTCCTAATGTTTGTAACCATTGGATTCCTAGTACAACATCTTCACCACCCATGGGTATATCAATCATTGGACTATTCATTACATATTCCCCCATATTAAGATTGATCTTATTGCATTTTCCTTAGCAATTGATAGTTCCTCCATCTACAATCATTACTTGAAACTATGGCACTGGATTACAAAGCAATTGAGAGCTTTGGCTAATTTATAGTGAATGAAATTATGAGTATTGCCAGAATCAATTGGGACTATTACCTTTTTATTTTTGATGTATCCTTCGATCTTGAGGGTTTGAGGAGTGCTAATTCTATCCAATGAATTACACGATATCGTGGGAGTCAGCTCTTGAGACAAAATTGCTTCTACGTTTTCATCTTGAGATGGTTCTTGTTCTTGTTCTTCTTCCTCTTCACAATCTATGTAGAATAATTTCTTCTCACCACACTTATGTCCCTTACTGTACTTGCTATCACAATTAAAGCATAAACCTTTTGATTTTATTTCCTCCAATTGTTGAGGTTTCAACCTTGTAGGTTGAGGTGTTTTAGAAGAAGGAGCATTGTTCTCTCTATAGATGTTAGGATTGGTCCTTCTAGTAGCCATAGCCATATTTTTACTTTCAACATTTTTTTCCACCTTAAATGAATTCTCCAATGATTTGGGTTCCCAAAGGTGAGCCTCATGTTGAATGTTATCCTTTAAATTTCCTATGAATACATCAATCAAGTGCTCATATGGAATATCAATTACCTTTATATTCAATTTTTGGAAGTTCTCAATGTGCTCGGTAACTGAACCCTTTTGCTTGAGATTTTTCAATTGGCTAAAGAAGGTATTGCTCCTTGTATCCTCATAGTGTGCTATCATTGTTTCCTTGAAAATTTTCCAAGTGATGAATGATTTGTGAGAACAAAGCCATCGATACCATACAAATTGATTAGGTTCTAAATATAAAGAAGCAATTTGTACCTTTTGTGTATGTGGCACATTATGTAAATCAAAGAATTGCTCCATCTGAAGTATCCATGTGATTGGGTCCTTGCCATCAAACTTCCTCATATCGATCTTAGGAACGTGGTTGGTATTCAACCCAAAGTTGGAGTTTCTCCATTCTGGATTCACCTTCCTTGTGTCCTCATCATGAATTTCATGGGATGCATTTTCACTTTCAGGTGTCTTCTCTGTTAAATTTTTTTTCAATACTTCCATGATCTCCTCTTTTAAACCATCCATATTTGCCTCCAACATAGCTTCCATCTCTTGTAGTTCATCTTTTGTTACTATCTTCTTTTGTAAATCATTTATGTCCCTACGCATTTCTTCACCTTCATCAAGAGTCCAAGCAGGATTGTTTGGAGGATTATTTGGTGTATAAGTTCCCTTTTTGGGTGGCATGTTGGCCAAGTATCACTTTTGAACCTTGATTTTGAGGTGGTTCTACTAGACAATCTTTCTTCTATTGCATCCTCCAAGTTTCGTCCCTTCTGGGTATGAAACTTTCTTTTATGTAGTTCTCTGATATTTCTTCTCTATATTTCCACAAGTTTGATCAAAATTGGACGTGCCAAGTGGAATTTATGGTAACTTCGCCACAACTTGTCGATTTTTGGCCTTTCCAGGAGATATCACTTGTATAGCGTGCCTCACACAAAATAATTGACATAAAATTCTGAAAATTGTACCCAAAATACTATAGACTTTCCATGATCCAATGAAACTAGTCCCACTCAATTTGGATACTCTAGGAATAAGTTATGATTGTTTTACCTGGAACACCTTATTGAGACTAGTCAATACGACTAGTCAGATACCCTATCTTACACAGTGTGTAGCTACAAATTTACGATGACCCATAAGCTAAAATTTTTGCCATAGATACCTTACTAATTTCTGTGAATATCCTCTGGATTTCACGGTCTGAAACATTACAGAATTTGTTTTATAACGAACATTCCGCAATGACTCATTTGAGGATGATTCCAGAACCCTATCTTGTACAGGATGTATCTACAAAAGTATAAGGTCTCAGTAGCTGAAATTTTAACCCAACATACCTTGATCCGTCTACTAAATATCCTCCAAGTTTTTCCTTCTGAAACATTGTAGAAAGAAAGTTATAGAAAAAATTCCAAGGTGTCTCAGATGTAGCAGTGAAACCCCAAGACCTTGAGCTCTGATACCATATGTTAGGAACCAAATATCAATATAGCATAGAAAAACCTCATAAAAAGTACTCAATGCCTTGAAAAAGAGATAATTTCAGATAATAAGCCTCTTCGAGGGGGCAACCTCCTTTTACCCCCCTTAAATGTTCAAGTACAAGATGATTCCAAATGAAAATGGCTCGTTGGTATATATAGGAGACTAGGAGGTATAATTAAAACTAATGGAATAAAGCCGACATAAATAAAATAACATTAGTAATGTAATATGCCCCAATTAAGGGGTAATGAGCCAATATTAGGGCTTAACATCGAGGATTCTCAATTATATGAATGCCCCCAACATGACTTGCAATGGCTAGTGACATGATCCCATCATGACTTGCATAGGCTAGTAGCTTGTCTTCAACATGAATTGCAGAGGTTGTTGACGAACCTCCAACATGACTAGCATAGGTTGGTGATGAATCCCCAACATGAATTGCAGAGGTTGGTTATGAATCCACAACATGACTAGTAGAGGTTGGTGATGTATGTGAAGTGTGACTGGAAGTGACTAGAAATGTTCCCCCAACATGACTTGCAGTGGCTGGTTGTATGTCTTCAACATACCTTGCAGAGGTTGTTGACCTATATCCAACATGACTAACAGAGGTTGGTGATATAATGAAAATATAAATCGCAGTGAATGGACTTGTGTTTCGAGCAAAGGCTAGTAGCTTGTATTCAACATGACTTTCATAGGTTGTTGATGAACCTCCAACATGACTAGCAGAGGTTGGTGATGAATCCCCAACATGACTAGAAGATGTTGGTGATGAATCCCCAACATGACTAGCATAGGTTGTTGACGTATGTGTAGTGTGACTGGTAGTGACTAGAGTTGTGCCCCAAACATGACTTGCAGTAGTTGGTTTCATGTCTTCAACATAAATTGCAAAGGTTGTTGACCTATCTCCAACATGACTAGCATAGGTTGGTGATATAATGCCAATATAAATCGTAGTGACTGGACTTGTGTTTTGAGCATGACTTGCAGTGGCTGTTTGCGACATTTGATACCAAGGTTTTGAGAAATAATGATTTTGAGAGATTATGGGCTAGGAAGGGTTCTGGTATACACCATGGCCCTATCCGACATGATGGTATCCTCCTCCAAACTGATTCATAAATGATTGTAAGGGAATCATTACAGAGAAATCTTCTTGGGAAGAGAAAGCGACATGACAAGGGTTACTCACATGAGGATATATGTTGCCACTAGATGAAGGAACTTTGTGAAGGGGGTTTCCCATACTATAAAACTGACTCCCCCCGAATGAAACACCAGAGGACAAAAGGAGGTCCTCTGTGAGAAAAGAGTTAGTAGGAACTGGCATAGCAAAAGAAGGATAAATGGACAGGATGTAAAAAGTAGAAGGACCGCGCATTTGAACACTCGATCCTGGAAAAGAGAAGCTATAATTGGTTCCATAGGAAGGAGGATTCCAACCTCCCACCATGGGAGTTGGTTGAGGGATATGATCCCCACCAATCCAAAAGGAAGAATAAGGAGGCATCATGCCCCCATACCCAAAACTAGGATTCACATAAGACGATGAAACACAAGATGACAAGTGCAGCATCATGTCTGGTATACCAAAACAGAAAGGATTAGAGGCCCAAGGCATTGGCTGAGTATCATGATTCAATGTACCACTCGGAAATACAAAAGGATTCATCCCCATGGAATAAGAAAATACCATGGGCTGGGTAGCACTAACTGAGTGAGTCATGGGGGCTCCACTAATCATAGCAATGAAAAATCATGACTCAATACAAAATCCTAAGGTCAAATAATAATTAGATAGCACACCAAAAAAAAAAGAAAGGCCAAATGCACACAAACATGATATAACATCTTAAAAGGGGCCTCCCTCACTAGAGTAGGTATGCCTCACCCAAGAGGTTCCTGAGACTCCCTTCAAAATATTGGAGGTATCATAATTATTTATAAGGGACCTCGTGGGCTTAGCAAAACAGTCAGTCAGATTCCCCCATAGAGGTAATCCTGCATAAATGTTGTGCATTATCCGACCCTTATCTGACTCAGGGTACCTGTGGAATAACCCCTGCAAGTAACCTATGTGGCTACGTATGTCAAGCAACTAGAACCACCACAATATAACCAATGCCCAAGAGAACAATCATAAGTATGGTCCACCATATGGGAAGGGTAACAAAGCCTGAAATATTGAAAGCACCACCTCTCACAGAGGTAAAGGTACTAGAAATACCCCCATATATGAATGAAACCACATAAATATCTTTGACGCTAAGAAGGTATTAGAGGGCTATCTCTATAACCAACTTTGAATGACCTCATGCTTAACTCTGGTGTGAGAAGACCCTTCCGACATCACTAATTACACAATGGATTTAACCACTCCCTCTTCAGACACATATGTTTAGTTTTATATCCTTGGAGAATTTTACTCACAAAATCCTATTCCAAGGCCCTATATCCTATGCTTGTTTTTGTACTCTGAAAAATAAAATCGTTTCTAATCAATTTTAGTTAATCAAAATCACTTTTAATGGCTTTGTTTACTCAAGAGATGTGGTCATGAAACTGATGATATTATGAACTAGCATATCAAAGAAATGAATATAAACATAATGCTAAGTCCTAATCCTAAATTATTAAAAAAGGTACGCTTTTCAAATTCAACTTTCAATGCAATTTCTACAATTTCAATAAAATGCAATCTTCCTCAAATGTGTCAAGATCAATACTAAATAACCAAAAGAGAAAATTCCATAATGAAAAATGAGTTTTTTTTTGTTTTGTATTTTCGATATAAAGAAACGAAAATGCAAGGACTGAATAAGAACTTGATATACAAACCCTATTGCAAGAAAAAAGAGACAAGCCAAGTATGATACTTAGAAGAAAACACTCAGACCAAGATGCAAGGACAACCAATGAAAACGATGATAAGAAAGAATATTGCCTGAAAATCCAACAATAAGAAGGTTTCCTATTACTATGTAAGTGCTCAACAATTAGGACAGAGACCCAAGAAGACTCAACAACCATCCAAACTCACCCAACAAACACCAAACGCAACCAGGAAGCCAAAAACTTGATGTATGCGATTTTTTGAGAAAAACCCATGTATGTTCACACCCTATGGAAGGACAACTGATGTATGTATGGGTATGTCAAGGGAAAACCCACACATATGTAGTAAAACACTACTAGGGCAAGGGTTAGGCCAAGAAACTCAGATACAAAGTAAAAATAGGTTTTCAAGCAATCAAGCGACAAGGAAACTCGGGCTAACAAAGAGAAAGTCAAGGAGAAAAACACTCCAAACCCCAAACAAAACATATTATCCCTAGTATGGTTGCCAATTCTGTTACAAGGAAAATCTCTCTATGGCATGGGGTAAACCACAATAGACAAATTGACTGCAGAAATCAACTCTAATCCCAAGTATGCTATATAAATGAAAATGATAACGAGACAAGATAAAGAGCCTACCTCGTCCGGACATTTGATGAAGACCACCGTTGAGCACGTAAATCAAATATTTATACCTACAACTTTTCCTAAATAAACAATATACACAAACATATGGTGATAATATGTAATTTTAGCATATAAAATAGCAAAATCTATTATCATACATGAAAAATACGCCCACAGAATAATAATTTAAATATTTGAAAGATATCAATTGGATGAGAGAAGAGTATTTCTATTAAAATAATCAATTGAAGTATACAAGTAACAAACTTCCATGTCGTTACGTCTCAGAAATGAGAAACTAAGGCCCTTCCAACTGGGCCTCCACCACTTCAATCCTCCACAAAAGGAAATCTCATATAAAGGAGACAATGAGTTTCTCCATCAAACAAGGAAGATCTTGGGAATTGAACAATGTGTTCATTCTTTCAAGTGAAAATTTCTCCAGAGTATCTTTGCTCTCAAAAGTTGAATTTTCTCCTCTTCCACGACTTGGATATGGATCAATTTATACCCTTCAAATGGAACTAAAGGGCCATGTTGGAACGTTTGCAGTATATGGAAGGTCAAGGATCATGGATCTCATGATGTGACATGGAAGTCTGACACAATTTTTAATTTTGAGCACCAAACTCGATGTACACTGGCTGTAATGGAGCAACCTGCGCATACACATGCTGTCTATCTGGTAGGGCACGTATATGTAGAAAAATATGTTTTTTTGGCTTTGGGAAGTACAAAAAGGGGACTTCAAGTTTGCATCAGGGATGATTTTAAGGATGGAAATGTATTTTAAAATGTAGAAACCTTGGCGAATCTTACTAATCCTTCATATGCCAACTATAAATGTTTGGCAATATTTTTGTAAAATATTCAAAATTACAAGGATTTTATATAGTTTGTATGAAATTTTGGTGATTTTTAAGGTAAAATAATTTTATCCTATAGAGTTTGGGCGAATTATTTTTAGAATAGCTCAAATCGTTTTTTGGGAAAACCCTTGGAAAATTATCCCATGAGTGAAATTTAGCCCCTAAAATCATCTACGGTTTGCATAGGGAAATGGAAAGGCCATCCAAGCAAGATGCATGGGGTGAGGAAAATTTTTCTATTACAGTTCATTGTGCAGATGGGGTGTATTTTGTGCTTGTTCTTTCATTTTTTATATTTTAGTTATTTCATAAATTCAAGAAAAGCTAGTAATTGACTAATTTGGGATCTAAGGAGATAAACTTTGAAAATCTAAGATCTGTTGTGACAAATGTTTCTAGTGGAATATCCATGATAGTTTATAGATCATATTGGTATCAGAACGAGGTTTCTTTGGGATATCTATGGAAAGTTCCAGGATCTAGGAATTGACTTCAACAAAAAGTTGTGGAACCCTAGCAATGACAGATGAGTCTATTCACAAAAACCCTCTAGATATATCAGAAGAGAGATTTGTGAGGCTATAAGATAAATTCATCAACATCTTTTGCGATACGTCCCTCCTCATGGTGGCTTTAGCAAGAAATATCGGAATTTTCTGGGAGGTTGGAGGCTATAAATCAGAGATTGGATCAAAGGGGAAATTAAAATATAATGAAGAACTATTTATGGGATATTTCCCCCATGAATTTGGGTCAAGTCACAACAGATCATGACTAGATTGAGAAGACTGAAATCTTCCCTCACAAACAAATGTGCAAATTGAAAAATAACTACTTTTCGCTAAGAGAGAGTGGGGAAAGACAGAAGGAGAAAGTGTGCACCTTAAACCCTTTGTTCGATGTCGATCCCCGCTCTTTCTTTTCGAAGCGCTCCTGACCTTTGCCAGAACAAGCTTGCAAAATGAAAACAAGAAAAATGTTGCAACGAGGTAGTTACATAATTAAGTAGGATATATATGATGTGTTATATCCAGAGAAAGTATGAAAAGTGATATCTTGCAATATTGCAATGAACACCAAATTGGAGGAAAAGAGAACTCTTCTATTAACACCAAATATCAAAATCACTTACAACCTGACTCGCTTATGGAACTGCTCTGGAGCCAACTGCTCGGATTCCTCCATAGATCCTTCAAGAATCTACTCAATGATGAGGCTCTTCCTTGGATAGCCCAATAAGGATAAGGAGACATTTTATGACTATATAAGAAGGAAGAAACACTAAAAAATGAGTTTCCAGGTTGGGGGGATGATACTCAGAGGATAAAAGGAATAGGAAATCTTGCTAGATTTCAACAACATAACCTTGCACCAAAATAGTTTTCCTAATTCTAGCCCTCAATGGTGCTTTTATATTTTCCCCAAGGGGTTAGGGAAGTTGGAATCCATTTTTTATGGGAATGGGTATGTTGGGAAACGAGCCCAGCCAAAAAACCTCCCGAAAACTTAGAATTATTTTATTTTTCATGATTTTTTAGGGCATTTGAGGGTTGTAATATTGAAAGAAATGAATGTCCACATGTTGCATAAGGGAAACACACATATATTAACAAATGTCAATTTTTTTAGATGACTTTATGAGGAAAGCTTGGTATTTTACTTAGCAAGCTAGGAAAAGGGTAAGTCCAAGTCACAAATGCATAGGTGTCGAAAATTGTGCTATAACAGAATCCCCCCTAATGTGTGAGGTTAGAAGGGAAAAATGATGGCCAAAGTACATTATAACTCTGATAGGTGAGGATGAAATGAAGTGAACTCATGAAATTTCCAGAACAACAGATCCAAAAACAAAAACTGTTAGCCAAAATCAAGTAAGAGTATTGTCTTCCCAAATCAGGCATACCTATGCTCAAGAGTGACTTAAGCATGGCTACCAAATCACGTACACTATGGATCCATGGTACATATGAAAGTATGACTAATGTACATGGCCACAAAAAATACACAGTTAATCCATGTGATATATATGAAGTAGCAAGCATGGCCACAAAACAATACACAGTGGATCCATGTCAAAGTAGATCATAGCCAAGAATAGACACACAAAAATGCTATGTCCCGAGATCAAGAACATAGGATATCTGGAACCAAGGGAAATAACAAGATGATCATCTACAAGTACCAATTTTTGTGAGGTGGGACCATATGGGTCGGGAAGGAGCACAAAATATGTAGTGCTCATAATTCAACCAAGGTCTTCACAACGATATGTCGTGGTGCATGTCTACTATATGCGAATATATGAGTCAAAGTCGAACATAATGAGAGATAATTTGATTATCGATCATTAATGTATACTGTTAACAAATGCGAGACAACCCATTGATGATGATAATGGGTGTCAAGGTACCATGGTACAATCTAACAAGTGTGAATAAATGAGATGATGTCGAACACGTGGTAGAATCTACTGATCATGGGACATTGATGTATTCCCATTGTCAATAGCAAGGGACATTGCCAATGATGACTACAATCCTCAAGGTACCAAACATAACTCTAGATCCCTATCCCGAATCAAGATGTGTCGACGTCGATGGGAAGAGATTCGCTGGAAGGAAGGCATTAAGGAATCCTTCATCATCCAACATGAGGGGTGGTGGAAGGACAAATATTTGGAAGAAATCGGACAAAGAGACATATACCTGTGACGATGAGATTGACTTGAATGACTAGGGAAGTTCGAATTGCAAGGTTAGAAAGTAACTGCAGAATGGCCAACCCAGGTTGAAACTTTCCCTTGAAAATAAGCAAGACACATTATGTGACTTAGGAAACATGGACTATAAACTGGGATACACTTGTGATACATGAGGCATACACAAACGCTCCATATGGTTGGAAGAATAACCAACTAGGGGAGATAAAACTCAACAACGAGAAAAATTCTCCTAAAGCCATACTAGACCCAAAATGATGAGATACTGACTCAAGATTGTACTTTGTTCAAGGGAAACAAAAACACTGCCAACAAAAAGAGATANTTTTGGTCTTTTTCATATTATTAAATCTTGAAAAAAGAATAAAAGAGTGCTATAATATAGTGGAGGAAACAAGTGTCATGGAAAAGAAAACTAGTTCCAAAGCACAAGGAAAATACCTATGGTCAATTTAAGGAAATCATGTGCAGGATAAGGACACTCAGGCAAATGTCTCCTCCAGGGAGAAAGGTGTCAAGTCGCAAAGGCATAAATTGCAAGGATGGGAACTAATAGGAATGCATAAGAAATGGGTTCAACAACAATATGTTGAATCCAACATTAGTCCTAAAAGTGTGAGCGATCAATATGCAATGCAATTACAAATCAAATTTAGGAAGTAAACCTCCCATGGTAGTCCTTTTTGTAAGTTTAATTTCTAGGGCTCGAAAAAGAGTAAAATAATACCAAGGAGAACTCTTCTAGTCAATGTTTGACTAGAGTATTCCTTTTTCATAACTAGTTTGTTCAGTCTGGAAAAGGGTTAAACTTATAACGAAAGGATGTCATTTCAAATCCATTTTATGAGTGTAAAATAAATAAGTTCACTCGACCATCTTTTCATGTTTAAGGAGTCTAAAAAGAGCTTAATTGAAACTCTAATGTCCTTTTCGTAAATTTAGTCTCTTGAGCCCAAAAAAGTGTAAAACAAAACCGAGGACAACTCTTCTAGTCAGTAGAATAAAGTATATTTTTTTTTTAATTACTCTATTACATCCAAAAAAGGGGTAAACTTGTGTCGAAGAAATATTATTTTAGATCCATTTAACGAGTGTGAAAGAAACAAGGTCACTCGACAATCTTTTCAATTTTAAGGAGTTTGAAAAGAGCTTAACTAAGACTCCATAATGTTGTTGTTAGAAAAATATAAGGAAGGGAGTCCTACGGGTAATGACTAGAACAAGACTGAGTAAGAAGCATGAAGTTCAAACACAAACTCATGGCGGGACTAAACATGACTCCCAATACTATTAAAACTTGCAACATGAGCACCCGAATACAAAGGGATTCTAAGCTAGGACACCCATGGAAGGTAGGCTCTACCACACGAATCAAAACACTTCTAAAAAACAAAGAAGGTTCTGTGTCACAACTGAGTGGGGTTGATCCTAAGGAAATATTAAACATGAAACGAATAATGAAAAAATGCATGGAGGGGAAAATATAACCTATAAACCATTTTTGAGATCATTACCTATCAGAAAGGATCGACATAGAATGAAAATGTACCAAAGAAAATATCTCCAAATTCATGTATATAAGACCAAAAACACTTACCCAGAAGTTAATAAGTCAAATATAGAAACCTTTGATAAAGACAAATTTTAAGGGATACAGAACTTGAAAACGAGAAAACCTAAAAATCCAATATGTACAAATGATTGCATAGCCTTGTAGCTTATGCATAGTAGTTCTCCATGTACAACCCATTGCTAGGATAAAGCCAAGGGTTTCATTGGTAGCCAACCTATAAAAATTCCTATTTAATAGGAGGTCGAAGATCCATAATCATAGCTTCAAGGATGGCCTCATCTGAAGGAAACTCAACATCCATGAAATCGACGCCTGAAATCTCACAAATACCAGGGCTCGAGGTCTTACAAACATCAATATTAGACTCAAGAGGAAAGGATAGATAACTTAGGCAAATAGGGGGAAGAAAGGGCTCCCATTCCCCCATTGGATAAAACACCTGATCAATTTATGAGACCTTGTCTAGAGAAGGAAAAAATATTTGTAAAGGATCCTTCTCAGGAGCAGTTGAACACCAAGGATAAGATGCCACATAATTCACCTGTGGCGAGGAAGAGTCTACTCGAACACTAGGAACACAAAGGGGAAACTTGAGGTAAAGTTGAACTAGGATGGTGATTATCAAATGAAAGCTGCTCAATAGTGACAATGCTTCTGTTGTGAGGGAAATCCATCACATGAAAAAGAGTAGACACCACAACATTCATTGAATACACATAGTCACACCCAAGAAACAAATTCATGTCTAAAGGGCCTGGAACCACTAACAGATCAACTAGGACAATCTTCCCACCTAACGCAATAGGAAACTGAGGAAGAATCCCCAAAAATTCTCTAGGTCTTCTATCAAAGCCAAAAACTCACTGGTAGTTGGCACAAGCTTAGGAGAACCCAAATCCTTCCAAGTTGAGGATGATAAAATACTTGTACATGATCCTTCATATACAATAGTTTGAAAAATGCCTAATGTATTAACTCCAACCATTATATGTAAGAGTGCAGAAGAAGGAAGGCGAGGATCTACAATATCATTCCAATCAAAGGAAACCATCCAGGGACTTGGAGGGAGCGTACTCGAAGAGAGTGGAATTCCCCCTTGTTCAAAAGGTACTGACCTAGAAATGATAAGGACATAGTCAAAAGACACATCACTCCCTGAAATAGAAGTTGGATCAACCGAATATTGCATTAGTGAGACCACCTCCTTAGGCTTGTCACCCTTTAAGAGAAGAGTGGGATCGACCGAAGATTGCATCGACGCGACCACTTCCTCAACCACCAATTGAATAGGATGTGAGACAACATGGTCAAGAGATGCATGAACCCACAAAACAAGAGTGGTGTATGCCAAATATTGCATCAACATGACCAAATTTTCAACCAAAGATTGATTAGCATTTTGGGAAACCGAAAATGACTCATAACTAGAAGGGATGTCAGACAAGGACCATGCTTCTTGTGCCACAAAAATAACAAGGAACAAATGAGTAATGTGATCTCCTTTGAAAATTTTACAAGGGAACTTGGCCTTATGTCCTATACATCTAGGATTCTCAACCGTATTAGTTCCCCCACCATGACTTGTAATGGTCGGTGGGTTTCCCCTAGCATGACTAGTAAAGTTTGGCTACATGTTGCCAACATGACTAGCATAGGTTGGTGACAAGACTCAAACATGACTCACAGAGGTCAGTGACTCAATTCCAATATGACTAGCAGTGGCTAGAATTTTTCTCCCAACATGACTCACAGAGGTTGGTTGTGTGCCCCCAACATGACTAGAAGAGGTTTGTGAGAAGACTCTAACATGAATCACATAGGTTTTTGACCTATCTATAACATGACTCACAGAGGTTAGTATTTGATCTCCAACATGACTTTTAGAGGTTGGTGATGTTTGTCTGTTATGACTAGCAATGATTAGAGGTGTCATGCCTCCAACATGACTTGCAACGACTATTTGTTAGTATTCAACATGACTTGCAGAGGTTGTTGATGTAATGCCAATATGACTCGTAGTGAATGGAATCATGCCCCCAACATGAATTGCAGAGGTTGGGTGTCGGTTTTCAACATGACTTGCAGAAGTTGATGACCTATCTCTAAAATGATGCGTAGAGGTTGGTGACTTGCTACTAGTATGACTTGTAGTGACTAGGATTGGGCTTCCATCATGAATTGCAGAGGTTGGTTTCTTTCCCCCAACATGACTTGTAGAGGCTGGTGACAGGTCTCCAACATGACTAGTAGAGGTTGGTGACTTCTTCTTCTTACTCTTACTCTTCCTATTCCTTTTATACTTTTGGTTACTAGTAGCAAGACTTTCACTAGAAGAGAGAGGAGTAGGAGAAGTAAAATTCACAGATCCAGAAGGTGAAGGATCAACATCTATATGATGCCCATGAATCAAGGTTCTTATCTGAGAATCATCAAGATAATTCAGGACATTCAGAGTGGTACAAAACCAAACTAATAGTCTTACATTCAACCCAGGAATGTTCAAAGTGGCCATCAAGGGGGCACCAACATTTCCAAAGAAGGGAAAAGCACAAGAATCTGCTTGGGAAGGGGTCCCTTAGTTGGTATCCTCATTAAATTTGGCCATATCATTCTTATGCACAAGTTCGACGCTTGCGGGATTGTTGATGTCCATAAAAGTCTCACGTATTGACTTTGGCTAACCAGTGGCATCAAAACCCATGCCTTCTATGAGATAGCTCCATGCTTCCAAGAGAAAGACTAAGGGTCCTTCCTGGTCAGTGGAGAAGTTGGTCAATCACTGTGAATCAATGATCCAAAAACAGTGACACTGAAACAACCTAAGGCCAACTACACAAAGCAACACTCCAATAAAAAATACCTAAGAGAAACATCAAAAGAAAACAAATTTTCCAAGTCTTCATCCTAGGTGGATGAGGGGCTGAGCCCAAATCAATGAAAAAGTGGAAAGGGACCTTCCAGACGAAGGCACGGGTTGATTAAGTCCTGTGAACCAATGAATGAAGGAGTGAGAAGCAATTATCCTGACCTCCACTAACCATCCTTATCCAATGCAAGATCCCATGTTTCACGGGGAACCCTCCAGTAGTACTGAAAAGTGTGATACAAAATACTCCCCAGGTACCATTGCAATCCCCCGCAGTGACCTCTGACATCCCTAGGAAAATCCACTAAGGTTACCAACTCAGAGTCAGTTTCTGGGGGGTACAATTGATATTCGAGATCGAATGTATGGGTAGGGTAACAAATCCTGAATATTCGAAAGCTCCACCTCTCATGGAGGTAAAGGCACTAGATAAACCCACAATATACGATATCTCCACTATGCTTAGACAAGATTTAGAGGGGCAATGTCTTTGGCTCTCCATCATGTGACCTCATGTTTATATCCTATGTTAGAGGAGGCTCCCAGCTATACTTATACAAAAATTGGATTTGAGACTCTCCCTAGCTCATACTCCTTTGTTTGTTCAATAGCCTTGGAGAGTTATCTCTCTAATCCTAATCCAAGGCCCTAACCCTAAACTTGTTTGTGAACCATAGAAACAAAGTCTAGTACATTTTAAGTTTAACATTCATTTTAGTGGTTTTTTTAAGTCAATGGGTACAGAGGTGCAACTGATTTTGTTTGAGACTCTTACAAAAATGAAACTTATAAGAACAATGACAAATAAAACTTTACGCTAATTCTTCAAATGAAAAGAGTTTTGCAAAGAAAATGCATGAACAATCCTTCAAACCTTAAGATGCAAAATTTTCTTTTCTAATGCAAAATGCAAAAGAGGAAAACAAAAGGATTTTCTTTCTTACTTTTCTTTTGAAATTCTTTCTAGATGAGAATAAAACAAAAACATATGATAATATATTTTTCTTTTTCAAATAACAATGCAAAAAAAGAAAGAGAGCTAACTAGAAGAAAAGTAGTTTTTTTTTTTTTTTTTTTTTTTTTTTTTT
>ML778993.1:669216-688424 GCA_009831015.1 Picea engelmannii
AAAGAAAAACTAACAAAAGATGTTAAAATAAACTACATAATACACGATTCATGCCCCCCCCAGCCATGCGGGGGATTTTTTTTTCAAAATGCACATCATTTTTATTTAAAATCCAAGCTAAAATAATCCAAGAACACTAGGAAGCCAAGAGACATATATTTTCTGTGACTGAAGGTTTTCACAAGATTAGACATGGAAATACAAAGAAATCACAAACTCAGGAAGCCCAAGATAACCTGGATAAACCCATAAATTCCTACAAACTAAAGAAAGATTTTTTTTCATAAAATACACATAGGTTCATGACTGTGTGAACTGAGACTTGCAAATGTACGTAAGTCATACACAACAAAAGCATGGGTATCCGTGACTAATATAACAAAAAAGCGCATATAACTCTGTAAAATTGGAAAAATAAAAGGACTTTCAACATGGAGACTCCCATAAACTTATGGAAAATTTTCCAGATAATAAAAATTGCAACAAAGCTTGTAATCCATATTTAGGAGAGGAACGAATTGATTAACAAATTGAATACAATAAACATAGAGATATGAATAACAACACACATATCTAGTGAACAATATCTTCTATTGAATAAATGAAATAGTTTGAAACTGTTGAACTACATAACTAAAAGACTTGCTCATATGGTGGTAGCTATCTCTAAGAAGAGATGTGGCTGCTACACACATACATATAAGAAGAATCATTAAAATGAGGCTCCAGAGGCCTTTTTGATATTACTCATGAATTCCAAAACCCTATACATCCAAAAACCTAACCCTAGGAGGTGAAATGCCAAAAGTCTTGTGGGCCCCTATGGGTAAGTTGGTACCTCAACTTCACAGGGTCGTAACTTTTGCATACGACCTTTTTTTTAGGCGTGTGATAGCCCGTTGGAAAGGTATTTCAGAGAACTACACATTACGCCATCAAAATCTAACTCTGTCTATAGTTTGAATGTGGAGAGACAAAAAAAACACTGTTTAGGGATCCAAAACGACCCTGGAAGTACAACAAGATGTGTTGACATGAAAACATAAAAAATAATCTAGTTGGATTAGGTGATATGCCACTAATATCCACCTGGAAGATGTGTAGGGATTCATACAACCCCAAAAGTGCAAAACCCACAATTACAAAGAAGTACATAAGAATGTGTTGAACTAAAAGCGAACAAGAGGAGATAGTTGGAATAGGTGGGTGGCCACCAATATCCACCTGGATCAATGCTCCCCCCTTAGGAAGCAATGGTCTCCATTGCATTGAGTTCCCCCATTATATGAGGAAACTTCTGTTGGATTTGGCCCTAGGTGAGCCACTTTCCTTGGTGTAGGAGCTTCCCTGCCTTGACAACTTGATAAAGATGGATCCTTTGTTGGCAAGTTCCCTTGACCTTTGTGTCCACTATCTGATAAGTGGATGCTTGTTCCATGCATCCATGGTTGAGATATTTTGGTGTCATCTATTCTACAACCTTTGAAGTGTCCAATAATGGGAGAAAATATGGCTGAAGGAGGTCCACTTTGAAAACTGGGTGTAGGCCAAGGAAGTGTGGAGTGTTGAGCTAAAAATCATTGCTACCCATAGCCTTGGTGATAGTGTAAGGCCCATATCGAAGTGGGAGGAGCTTCCGATGGGGCCTTGTGAGAAACTCCTTCTGCAATTGTAACTAGAATTTGTCTCCAACATGAAACTGGTGCGATACCCTATGTTGATCATGGCGCTGCTTGTACTTAGGATTGGATTTCTACAAAATATCATGGACCTGTTGGTAGATGTGATGAATCCTCTCAATGAATCTGGTGGCTTTTTCAGTCTCAGAATGAACATGGGAAGAATTTATCTGTGTGGTGGAAAGAAGTAGTGCAACATCAATTGGACCCAAGGGTTGGAATCCTAGCCTCACCTGAAATGGGCTATGGTCGGTGGAGCTATGGAGAGCCTTGTTGTAACTGTGTTGAACATAGGGGAGAATCTCATCCCATGTACATGGATGCTTAGAGTTGCACATGCCCAGGATGTGCACAATCATCTGATTGGCGACCTCTATTTGGCCATTTGTTTGGGGGTGGAAAGTAGTGGATTTAGTGAGCTTGGTGTCCAACAGTGACCATAGACTCGACCAAAATGTGCTGAGGAACTTGTTGTCCCGATTGAATATGATGGTCTGTGGTATCCCAAAATAGACCCACACTCATTGGAATAAGAGATTGGTAGTATCTACTGCTATGATATGCTTCTTGTAGGCTGTGAGGATGGCCATCTTTGAAAACCGATAAATGACCATAAATACGTAGTCATTGGATTTCTTGGTGGACGGAAGGCCAGACATGTAATCCATTGATATGTATTCCCAAAGCTTCTCGGGAGTAGGAAGAGGGGTGTATAAGCCTTTCTTCTTGGTGGTTGGATTGGAAATGGCATAGGCAGTGTAAGATCTGATATTCTTGCTGACATCCTTTCAAAGTTTTGGCCAATAAAAATGTTTCTAAAGAACGACCACAATTTTATCCACGCCAAAATGTTCTGCCATCTGACTATAGTGGGATTACCAAATCAGCTATGCACACTCTCCTATAGGAACATAGAGATGGACCAAAAGGCATAATAGTTCGTCCTGAATGTGAAAATTGGTGACAGTCGCACCAGTACCCAAGAGGTGATAGGTGGTGGAAAAGTCTGGATCTTGTTGAGAAAGTTGGGGCCACTCATATGCCTCATGTCCACATGAATGGAACACAATGGTGAGTGTAGCCATGGGAGGTCGACTGAGGTAGTCAATGACATGATTTGAGATCCTTGTCTTATACTTTATGTTGATATGGAACTGCTGCAGGTAGGTGGACCACTTCTGATGGCGATCATTCTGCAATTTCCCCTGTGTCTATATGAACTGTAGAGGCTTGTGATCAATGTGGATGATCGTCTCCTTTCCTAGAATGTAATGTTTCCATTGATGGTAGGCTTGTACAATGGAATACATTTCCTTGTCATAGGTGGGGTATTTCCAGAAAATATCTAAGAGTGTCTCACTATGGTATGCCATCAGATGATCGTGTTGAGTGAGAACTGCACCTACATCATAGTTAGATGCATCAATATCAATCTCAAATGGTTGCTGCAATTTGGAAAGGGAGAGTACTAGAGCTGACATCAAGTGATGATTCAGATCATCAAATGCTCGTTGTTGTTCCTTCCCCCACACGAGCGTTTCCTTTCCACCACCCTTGGTCACCTGGATGAGGGCCCATGCAATATGGGAGAATCCCAACATGAACTGTCGGTAGAATTTGGCCAGTCCCAAGAAGCTCTGAATATCGGTTAGTGCGGTCAGGTCTGACCTATCACAGATGACTTGGATATTAGCTACATCAACATGTACCCCATGCTCATCAACAATGTAGCCCAAGTATTGAACCCTATTGATGCCAAAAAAACATTTTTCCAAGTTGGCACATAGCTTGTGCTGCCGCAGAGTGCTCAACACCTGCTGAATACGCCACATGTGCTCCTCCCAAGTTGTACTGAATATGAGGATGTCATCCAAATTTACCATCACAAAAGAGTTGGTGAAGGGTCTCAATACATCATCCATCAACCTCATGAAAGTAGTTGGTGCATTTGTTAATCCAAATGGCATGACTATCGATTTGAAGAGACCTTTTTTATATTTGAAGTTTGTCTTCCATACATCAATTGATTCAATGGGAACTTGGTGGTATCCATACTTTAGTTCAATATTGTTGAATACATTCCCCCCCTTGAGTTGGTCAAGAAGGTCATCAATCCTAGGGATTGGATATTGGTTCCTAACTGTGATTTTGTTTAAGGCTCTATAATCAATGCAGAGTTTTCAACTCTCATCCTTCTTTTGCACCAGTACAATCGGGCTTCTGCAAGGGGATGAGTTGGGTCTAATGTGCCCCTTTTGAAGAAGCTCTTCAATCTGACTCCTGATTTCGTCATTTTCTGAGAGTGAGAGACAATAGACTGGTACATTAGGTAGAGGTGCATTGAGGGTCAGATCAATTGGATGCTTGACATGGTAGTGCGTTGGTACCCCGGTGGGTGAGGAGAAGATGTCTCTATATTCCTCCATGATCCCATCTACTTTCTTTTGCTGAAAAGAGAGGCTCTGTGTAGTGGCCAAAGATGTGGAGATGACCTTCTTCTTACTTTGAGCACAGTTTAAAAAGAAGATGAACTTCCCGGTCTGTGAAATGGCCTCACTGCATTTCTTACTAGAGATTAAAGAAATAGCAGTAGGCGACACTACCTCTGGTACCCTATACAATTGTCTACCCAAAGTAATAATAACACTATAGAGTCTAGAGTCATACACAACATGACGATTCCACAAATATGGTTATCCTAAAAGAACATCACAAACTTCAAGGGAATAAATATCACACAATACCTTATCTTTGAAAGGCTTGATGTCGTAGGGCAGACGACATTTTTGGATAACAGGAAGATCTCTTCCTTGGTGAAGCTAGCCAATGGTGTAGGTTTGGGGGTGTGGTTTTGTTGGCATGTCCAACCACTTAATGACCTCTGTTGAGATCAGTTTCTTCTTACTGCCTCTATCGATAATGAAATGAAGTAGAGCCCCCTTTACCAACATCTATGAGTGAAAGAGGTGTTCCCCTTCCTCTGGCTCTTCTGGTTCTCTTAGTGGACTTTGGTGGTAGTGACAGTGGCACTGGGTTCAACATCAATGATCCTCTTCCCTCCTCTGGGATTTGATTCAGAATTAGAATCGACCTCTAACTTGAAATCCTTTAGCTCAGCCATGAGTGATTTCTTGGAGCGACATTCTTCAGTGTTGTGCCAAGGGATTTTATGGTACTCACACTATTTCCCCATGTCCTTCTTCATATTCTCATTTCCCTTCTTATGTTGCGGCTTGGACTGGTTTTCTTGAGAGTGGTCATCTAGGCTCGGTCTCTTGCTATGTGGGTTGGGTCCGCCTTTTCCCTGCTTCAGATGTGAGGAGCTTTCATATCCAAACTTTCGCCTCTTCTTCTTAAATTTATGCTCGAACTTGACAGTGTATCTATAAGCCGTGCCCAATGAGGTGATGTCCAAAAATTCCATTTTTTTTAATGTATCTATGCAGACAACTACAGTATTTGAGCACCAGATGTTGCTCAGAGTCTTTGATACCCAATTTGGTGCGCAGGGTATGGAAAATATTGGTGAAATCTGGTACTGTCTGGTCCCTTTTTTGACGCAAGGTGGTCCATATGGTGTATTGGTCCTTGTATATTCCAATAGGGTAGTACTGTTCTTTAATGGCATCCCAGAATTAATCCCATGTGGGGGAAACCACAAACATTGGAGATTCGTCTATGACCCTTTTCTCAGAGTAGGTATCCCACCATTCCTTAACATGGGGGACAACCTTGAGGAGTGCAAAATTAATCTTTTCCCTATCGAAAAAATTGTGGATAGAGAAATAACCTTCAAGAAGATTCAACCATTTATCTACAACATCCACATATATCATCCCTTCAAATAATGGAATATCAAAATTTACCTGTACCTTGAAGGGGGTTGCATGGCCACTTGATGAAGATGCTCCTCATGTGGGTAGTCGTCGAAGGATCTACACAAAGTTGTCCATCATTTCCTTTCTTTGTCACGAGAGGGCTTCCTTGAGAAACATTTTAATATGATCTCCTGCTCCAACATCTTTCTTTTCATCCCCCATGGGTTGTTTTCGGTCTCAGCACGACTGATATTGCAACAACTCGATTGGTTCGAGTCCCAACTTATTGTACCCAGATCTTGTCGGGGACATGCACAAAGAAAAATAAATGAAGAGAAGACTTATCTGATACCACTAGTTCATATTTAGGAGAGGAACAAATTTATTAAAAGACTGAATACAATAAACACAGAAATATGAAGAACAACACAGATATCCAATGAACAATATCTTCTATTGAATAAATGAAATAGGTTGAAACTATACAACTGCAAAACTAAAACACTTGCTCGAATGGTGGTACCTATCTCTGAGAATAGATGTTTATTCTATGTGCATCCATCTAAGAAGAATGATTACAATGAGGATCCATAGGCATTTTTTATATTACTCATGAATGCCAAAACCCTAGACATCCAAAAACCTAACCCTAGGAGGTAAAACGCCAAAATTCATGTGGGCCCCTATGGGTAAGTTGGTACCTTAACTTCTCGGGGTCGTAAATTTTGCATACAAACTCTATTTTAGGTGTGTGATAGATTGTTGGAAAGGTCTTTCATAGAAATACACATTACATCATCAATATTTAACTCCGTCTACATTTTGACTATGGTGAGCTAAAAAAACATTGTTTAGGGCTCCAAAACGACCCTGGAAGTACAACAAGATGTGCTGACATGAAAACAAACAAAATAAGGCAGTTGGATTAGGTGAGAGGCCACCAGTATCCACCTGGAAGATGTGTAGGGATTCAAAGAACCCCAGAAGTGTAGAACCCACAATTACAAATAAGTACATAAGAACGTGTTGAACTAAAAGAAAACAAGAGGATCCAATTGGAATAGGTGGGTGGCCAACATTATCCACCTGGATAAAAAATCTATGTAAATTTACCTTCTTGTCCTCAATAAATCCTACATACTTCAACAATCCCAATAACTTATTTTCATATTATCCCATGGTCATGTTCCCCAACCCAAGTTCAAATAACCCTTGCATCTTCTTGTCATAGTAATGTTCTGAAAGATACTTCTTCTGAAAATACCTCTTAAATTGCTTCCAAGTGATCCTAATCTCATTGATGTTTTCAACTTGTTTCAACTAATCCCACCACATAACAAATTTTCTGGGAAAATGGTAAGTGGAAAATTTTTCCAACACCAAATAATGTTCAAAAGTTAGATCTTTTATGGGATTAGTCAAATACTACAAGAAGTGTATAAAAGGGTTCTATAAGGTTTCTTATCCCATCACTTATTTACAAAAGAAGGGGACTAAGTTTGTATGGACAAAAAATTGTGAAGGTAATTTTAATTTGTTGAAGGAACTACTTACTAGTGCACCTATTTTAAAGATTATTGACCCAAATGAAAATTTAGTAGTTTGTACAAATGCATGCAAAGAAGAACTTGGAGGGGTCCTCACTCAAAATTGACATGTCATTAGTTATGAGTCCAAAAATATTAAAGACCATGAGAGGTCCTATGCCACACATTATTTGGATCGTGCTAATATACTTTACGCATTGAATATGTGGAGGCATTATCTCATGGGGAAGAAATTTGAATTAACAACATACCATCGTGGTATGAATTACCTTTTTGAGAAACCAACTTTGAATTCCAGAAAAACAATATGGCTATAATGTTTAAGTGGGTATGATTTTGGTATCAAGAATATCAGAGGGAAATAGAATAAAGTTTTTGATGCACTCATTAGGAGATTACATCCCATGCATGCTACAACCATTAGTATGCATTGGTTAGATTTAAAGAGCATAATTTTGTATGTTTCTATTACAAACCGACATTACCTACACGTAAAACAGAGTTTACAACAAGAGAATATAGAACAAAAATTCAAAGTGTATGAGATTAAACAATATGGATTCCTTATGCACAAGAATAGAATTTATTTTTCTAGTTCCAGAGAACTTAGGAACTTGGTGTTAAAGGAAATGCATAATGTTCCATTTGCCAGACATCCGAGTTACCATAAAACAATTGCAGAAATAAGAAGATAATTCTTTTATCTTGGAATGAAGAAGGATGCTACTAATTACATTTCCATATGTATGCAATTCCATAGAGTGAAAGCTGAGCATAGAAACCCATCGAGTTTTCTACAACCATTGTCAATTCTAGAGAAGAAATGGGAAGTCGTAACCATTGATTTTATTGCTACGTTTCCCATGACAACAAGGAAACATGATTCAATAATGGTATTTTTTGATAAATTGATAAAGGCTACTCATTTTGTTCATGTAAAAATGACTCATACAATAGCTAATATTGCAGAAATTTACATGAGGGATATTTCTAGGTTGCATGGAATATCTAAATAAATTGTCTTAGACAGAGATACGAAGTTAAATTCAAATTTATGGAGGGGATTATTTAAGGTATTTGGTACAAATATAAAATTTAGTAAAACATACCATCCACAGTCATATGAGAAGACAAAGAGTTTCAACCAAGTAATTGAAGACATGTTAAGAATGTATGTGATGGATACACCACATTTAAGTGGGAAGATTACTTGCATTTGGTTGAGTTTTCCTACAATAATGGGTATCAAGCTTCATTGAAGATGATCCCATTTGAATCTTTCTATGGGAGAAAATGCAATACTCCAGTGAGTTTGGACAACCCAACATACAGAGTGGTACTTGGGCCAGAATTGCTCAAGGATATGGAAGACCACATGGTTAAAATTAAGTAGAATTTGAAGGTAGGACAAGATAGATACAAGATTTATGCAGATAAGAACATGAAAACTAGAGAATTTAAAGTGAGAGAGCATGTGATTTTGAAAATGAATCCCAAGAAGAGTTCATTAAAGTTGGGAAGTTGTACAAAGATAGAAGCCATATTTTGTGGTCCATTTGAGATATTGGATAGAATAGGGCCAGTACCATACATGCTTCCATGAATGTGCATAATGTATTTCATGTCTCTTTGCTAAAAACGTACGTACATGATCCTAACCATGTTATTTATTGGCATTTGATTCAGGTGGAGCCAAAAGGGGTCTTTCAGGTCCAATTGATGCACATCTTGGATAGAAAGGTCAAAGTGCTCCAGAATCGAGTTATAGAACTAGTAAAAGTTCAATGGGCCTACTACAGTCCTGAAGATGCTACTTGGGAACATGAATACACCATGTGGGTAGACTACTCATAAATTTTTGAAGAATTTTGAAATTTTGTTTTCTGTTTTGTATATGCACCAAAGACAATGTCAAAATAAGGGGGAGGGGAATGTAATACCCTAGTTTTGAGTCCCTAGTTTATTAATGTAATTTGTTTATTTAATGAAAGTTTGGAGTGCATATAAAAATGTAAATTATTTGAACATTTTAATAATAAAATTACATCAATGGATTCATGTAGGATGAATAAGGACAAGAGTTATAGGGTGATATGATTCCATGAGAGAGGGGGGAACCAAGGGGATAAACCTTTATGCTATATTTGATTAATTATCACCCATATTGTGTTGGGGGGCATATGAGGGGGTCCATGAATCTATTGGGAATACCACTCTAGCCTTGGGCCCCCTAGATATTTAAACCCTATTCTTGATTTCCTTGGGTTGGTTTGTGTAGTCATTCAGTTGGTTGGAAATTTTCATTGTGAACCAAATTCATTTGGAGGGATTTCTTGCCAATTTTCACATACAACTCTATGTGACTAATTTTCACATCTAAAAATTGCTTCCTAGTGATCTAATAGTAAAACCCTAGCTGTTATCACTGAAAATTATTGATTGGAATTATATCCAATGGAAACTGTAATACCCCTAGGCTGAACCCAATTGTAAATGTAAATGAAAATTTAATTAAGCTGGTGAGATGTTTGATATCATTTTTTGTATGGACCTTCCATGGTATAGGGTGCACATGTACTGCACACTAAAATGATGAAGTGTGCACATTCTAGGATACCGCACGTAGCAAACTTAAGTGGACGTGATTTTGAGGCTAGGGAGCCTTTGTGTATATGTTGTGTTTTATAGGCTGGTGAGACAATTATTATAAGCTAGGAGGCTTGTGTTTTGAATTGGGCTAGAGAGCCTAGATATTAAAGGCCAATGATCTTATTTTTGTATATGTCTCATCATTAATATAAAATACATCGTTGCATGTAGACCAACCACGATAAAAGAGTATGGGAGACTAAACTCCACTAGTTAGGGAAAGGGGGGGATAAAAGTTAAGGAAAAGGGATAAGCTAGGGAGCTTAAGCCAAAAAGGAATATTATATTAATATTCCTTAAAGTATAAAGTATGGATAATTATTTTATCCTAAGTTCTAAGTATGGAGAAAAGTGGGCCAAAGTAGCTCCCAACATGACAAGTGTCAAGTTGGGAACATGCATACATATATTTTGAACTTAGTTCATTTTCCATTCATTCATTCAGGCCACGATCATTCACTCACTCATTGAGCACTCCTCCATACCTTTTTTTTACCATCACAGTACCTATACCTGTACCCATACTATTATAATAATATTTTCCTCACCCTATGAAATCTTGCACATAAGGCCTTTTTCCATTCCCCTATGCAGACTTATAATCTTTGTTTGTAAATCCCAGAGATAAAAATACATATTTTTCCACATGTACACACCTTTTCTACTATACAACACACGCAGGTTGCACCACTACAACCTGCGTACATCAAGATTTGTGCCCAAAAATGAAAATTAGTGTCAAGTTTTCATGTCACAACAGGAGATCTATGATCCTTGGCCTTCCATATACTAGAAACATTATGAATTGGCCCTTTAGTTCCATTTGAAGGCTATAAATTGGCCAATTCCAAGCTATGGAAAATAAGAGAAAGAATTCAACTTTGAGAGAAAAGTTACTCTAGAGAAATTATTTACTTCATATTGAGTCTGCATCCCTTTGTCCTTTAAGTCTGAACACAGTGTTCAACTCCCAAGCTCCTCCATTATTTGATTGAGAACTTCATTGTCTCTCTTCTATGAGCTTGCCTTTGGTGGAGGATTGAAGTGGTGGAGGCCCATCTAGAAGGAACTTAGTTTCTCAGTTCTGAACCGTGCCGACATGGAAGTCTGTAACATTTTCACTTTTGCCGGTAATATATTAATAGAGATACTTTTTTCTCGTCCAATTGATATCTTGCAAATATTTGAATTCTTATTCCATGGGCGTATTTGTCATGTTTATTAATGGATTATGCTATTGAATGCTCTAACATCATATATTATCACCATATGCTTTCTTTGCTTTGTTGTTGAGGACTAGTTGCAGGTATATTTCTTTGGATCAAGTGTTCAACAGTGGACTTCATTGAACGTCTGGACGATGTAGGCATGCTATCTTATCTTGCTAGCATATTTTTTTACATAACATACTTGAGAATAGAGTTGATTTCTGTAGTCATTTCTGTCTGTTGTGGTTTACCCTATCCATAGAGATATTTTCCTTGTAACAATATTGGCGACCATACTGGGGATTGGCTCTTATTTCTTACGGTTTGGAGTACTTTTCTCCTTAGATTGCTCTCGTTCCTATTGCGTTTCTTGCCATATCATTACTTGACAGCCTTTGTTCACTCTGGGTCTGAGTTTTTCATCCTTCTCCCTTACCTGGCTTTGTTTTTGAAACATATACACGGTTTTTGGCTTGCCAGTACGCAGGTTGTCCCTCTGCAAGCTGCGTACATACACTCTATTTCCTTGAATAGTCGTGTACATCAGCCTTCTTTTATTGTTTTCTTGGTTGGGTGGTTTTTGGGTGGGATTTGATGCTTGCTAAGTCTTCTTAGGTCTCTGTAGTGACTATTAAGTGTTAGTGGGATGACAAGAAACCTATCTTTGGTTGAATTTTTGGGTAGGTTCTTTCTCATCATATTTTCTTTTTGATTGTCCTTGTACATTGGGATGGGTGCATTGCTGCTTGGAATCCTACTTGAGTTGTCTCTTTCTATACATAATATATTTTTATATATCAAGTTGTTGTTCAGTGCATGCATTTTCATTTTTATTCTATTGAAAATACACAAATATTAGGCATTTTGCATTGTTTGGCATTTTGATATTTTGAGTCTTTTTCATTAGCTTAGTGCATGTAAAGAAAGATTGCATTTTTACTTCAGAATTGCAGTGTTGAAATTGAAAATTGCATTTGTTTTAAGAAGCATATCATTCATTGAAAATCAAAGTTAGAACTTTGCATTATATTCATATTTACTTCTCTTGTTGAGTCATAACATCATGAGTTTCACTACCATACCTTTTTGAGTAAGCATGACCACTAAAATTAATGCTATAATTTAAAATTGATTAGTCATGATTTTATTTTCTAGGGTGCACAAACTAGATTACGATTTAGTGGCTTGGAATAGGATTTTGTGAGTAAAATTCTCCAAGGAAATCAAATCAACATATGTGTCTGACAAAGGGAGTGGAGAAATCCATTGTATAATTAGTAATATCAGGAGGCTTCGCTCACACCAGATTTAATCACAATGCCACGCGAGGTTGGTTGAAGGGATATCCCCCGATACCTTCTTAGCGTCAGATATATTTCTGGGGATCTATTCGTATTTGCGGATCTTGTTATTTCCCTTACCTCTATGAGAGACGATGCTTTCAACATTTTGGGCTTTTCTACCCTGCCCATATGGTGGACATGACTTACGACTGCTCGCCTATGCATCGATTATACATTGGTTTCTTATTTGATTGACATAGGTGTGACATAGGTTACTTGCAGGGGTTATTTTGTAGGTACCCTAGGTCAGATAAGGGTCAGACAACACACAACCTTTATGGAGGATTACCTCTCCGGGGGGATTTGACCGACTGGTTGTTAATCCTATGAGGACCCTTATAATTAATTTTGTTACCTCCGATATTTAGCAAGGAGTCTCAGACCCCTGTTAGGAGAGACCTACCGTCTTTAGGGAGGGAGACCACTTTCAACCACTTTACCTTGTTTGTGTGCATGTTGGCCATTTGATTTTTGGTGTGCTCTTTGATTACTAGTTGGACTTAGGAGTTTTTACTGAGTTTTCATTATCATGGATAGTGGATTTCCTTTGGCTCCCTCATTTAATGCTACCCCCCCATGATTTTCACTCATTTCATGGGGGAAAATCCATCCATTTTTTATAATGGTATGCATAACTATGACACTCAGTCCAAGCCTGGGGTCTCTAGTCATTTTCTTGTTGGTATGTTGAATGTGCCTTCAACTTTTCCATCCTCTCCCTCACCCAATTGTATGAATCCTAGCATTTGATCCAAGGACACCATGGCCCCACTACCTACATGTTCATTTGGCACAAGTCATGTCCCTCAACCAACTCTCACTATGGGAGGTTGGAACCCCCCCTCTTACGGATCCAGTCCTAGCTATGCCATTTTAGGAGCCAATGGTCAAATGGGTGCTTATTATACTTATTACACCCCATCCATGTATCCTTCATTCACCATGCCTGTTCCTTTGAACACTTTTCCCATGAAGGGTCCTCGTATATCCCTGGGTGTTTCATTAAGGGAGAATCAGTTTTACAGTTCGGGCTACCCTTATTATGGAACCCCATTCACAAGGGGACAATATATATCCTCACTTGAATAATCCTTACCATACTTCCATATCTTCATAGAATTCAGTGAAGATTCCCATACATACCTCTTTGGATCAGTTAGGTGGAGGATACTACCTTTCCAGAAAAGGATAAAGGGTAAACCAAGACCCTTCCTGGCCTGCAATGTTTCAAAGACAATATTTCCTTGGACCTTGGTATCAAATGCCACAACTCACCTCTAGTCCAGTCACTTCCAATCATACTAGAGCTCCATCACCAACCTCTGATAGTCATGTTGGAGATGGGTCAATAACCTCTACAAATCATGTTGACGACCCTCACCCAGCTACTGCTAGTCATGCTGGGGGCATCACTCTAGTCGCCATGAGTCATATCAATGCCACATCTCCAACCTATGTACATCATGTAGGAGATGACTCTCTCACCTCTACCAGTCACGTTGAGAGCATGTCCCTAGTAGTTGGGAACAACGTTGGGGGCATCGAGAAGCTTAGACATCTTAGACATAAGCCTAAATTCCTTTGCAAGACTTGCGAAGGAGATCACCTTAATCATTTGTGTTCAGCTACTGCTGGGATACTAGAAGCATGGGGATCACCTAAAGGCCCTTCGGATTCTGAGGCATCTGTGGTTTCCCAACACCTTGTTTCTCCTTTGATCGACACGGCTATCATGCCACTGCAATATTCTCCTGAACATACCCCCATTGTCGAGGGTGACATGTCCCCTATCCCTGTTGTCCTGCATCCTCTTCAACCTAGAATTGAAGAAGTGGTTGTACCAGTGCAATCTATGGTCAATCCAACTCTCCTTCTGTAGGGTGATGCATCCTTCAATCATGTTGTCAACATCCCTGATAACGCTCCTTATGAACACGAGAGAGTTTTTCTCTCCCCGAGTACTCTCCCTCCAAGTACTAAGGAAGTTCCTTTCGATTGGGATGGCCTTGTAGGGTATTCAATTCCCCCACCTATGTCTTTTCCATTAAGAGACATTATTCGATATATCATGGAGATGATAACCTTCACTAGCGCTTTATCATCCTCGACTTGGAGATCTTTGGGTTTTCCCAAGCTTATGTCGACTATTCGTAAGGTACTGAAATTCCATAGAAGTCCAACATGGGAGCCTTGGCCTCCCTCATGACATGTTTCCTAGAAACCTCTTAGCAAGTCCGAGTTAATCTCTTCTCCGAATCGTCTAAAAAGAGAAAAGATTGTCGAGTGATTTTTCCCTTTCACACTCATTAATTTGGACTTGAAAGGTTGTGAGTCTTAGTTAATCTATTTTCTAACTCATTTTCAAAAAGAGAAAAGATTTCTGAGTGAACCTGTCTCTTTCACACTCGTAAATTGGATTTTAAAGGACGTCTATTTGGCACAGGTTTATCCATTTTTTACACCAAGTAGACTAAATTTCATGAAAAAGGACATTTTTTGGCATTAATTTGTAATTGCATCTCATGCCCTTTCTTGCAGTATTGAGCCTATAGTAAGTTCTCGCTTTGCGTTATAAACCATTTGCCTCAACAGTTTTTGCATCCTCAACCAAGCAGAGCCTTGTTTATATCCTTCACAATTTGACACCCTATACACAGGAGGGAACATTCCCCCGAGTGTCCATATCCCACATGTATATCCTTACATTGAGCATAGGTATGTTCCACTGCTGGAACTAGTTTTTCTTACTTGCGACACTCATTTTATCCTCTGTATCATAGAATTCATTTGTCTATGAAAAAAAAAAAAAAGACAGACAGGAAGGGAGTATTATATTATATTGGCAGTTGTCGTGTCGCCTTTGAACAAAACACAATGTTATTGAGTCCATTTGTCATCATACTTTTGGGTTTAGCATGGCCTTAGGAATTTGAGCTCGTTACAAAGTCTTCTCTACCGACTGGTTACTCTTCCAGTCTGTATAGAGAATTTTATATATGCCTCCTGCAACTCATGGTTTCACCATTCGGTCTATGTTGTTGGAGTCTTCCATATGTCTCTTGCTCTCGTTTAGAGGAAGTCTATCAACCTGTGTTAGCCATTTCTCAAAAATATTGACTTTGCATATTGTCCATACCCTCATTTTGTCTTAGAGTCACATTATATTGTAGTCCTATCATGCACCCTGGTCCTACTTTCATCATTGGTAGGTAACCTTGAACCCAACAGTCGACATTCCATAATTGGTCATTGACTGGGTGGTTTCCCTTGTGTTCAAAGGAAAGACATATATTCACACATTGGGATTCGTGTAGTGTATTGGATTCCATTAGCCTTATTGGTGGTTTCCTCGCCTTTGCCGACAATTTTCCTCATTGGCTTCTATTCAGAGGGTCTTTTTCGTGTACCTCTTTCACTTGGCACACACAAAAGACGCACATGGTTGTTGGTTTGTGAACATGTTCTTTGTCTGATTTCCTCCAAATCATGAAGCTCCTTCTTTGTACCTCGTGATGAATGATGACAGATTCCTTAATTCTCTCCTTTCATTGGGTCTCCTTCCATCGACTTCATCTCATCTATTCTGGAATTGTGACCTAGAGTCTTATGAGTACCTTGATACTTGCAGTCATTAGTGGCAGGTTCTCTCACCATCGACAGTTGGGAATACATCAATGTCTCCTAATCGATGGATTCTTCAAGTGTTCAACACCAACTCCTTTATTCACACTTGTAAGAATGTACTTGGTTCCTTGATACCTACTTTCATTATCGGTAGGTTGTCTCTCATTTTGTAACGATATAACTCAATGAATGGTAATCAAACAATGTATCATTGTGTTTGACCTCAACTCCTTTATTCACATGATGTAGACTTGCACCCCCGATGGATTGTGTAGAAGGCTTGAAGACATCAATATGTGGCCGCAACTTTCCTGAGTTGTTGCTTCCTTTTCATTCGAAAAATACCTATATGACTTCAGTGATCATGGGAAATCAAATTGTAGTCCATTGTATAACAGATATCTTCGGATTGATTTTGAGACTGGTTCTACTAGGCCTTGTTCATGACTGTGACATCCTTTGGCATGTAACCACATTTGTATTTTCCTATTCATGGCCACAAACATTTTTTTGGTATATTTTCACATGGATCTGCAATGTAATTCAAATTGGCAGCCATGTATGCAAAGTCAGTGCAGAATGCAATGAGAAACTAGTTCTTCCACTTGGTCCCCCATCACTCCACTTCTGGATTTTTTATAATGTATTTCGGCCATCGCATATACTCCTCTGACCTCACACATTTGGGGGCATCTGTTATAGAAATATTTTCCTCACCCTATGCAATATTGCACATAAGGCCTTTTTCCATTCCCCTATGTAAACTTATCATCCCTATTTGTAAATCCCAGATCTAAAAATACATATTTTTCCACATGTACGCACCTTGCCTACTATAACACATGCGTATACGTAGGCTACACCACTACAACCCACGTACATCGGGATTTGTGCCCAAAAATGAAAATCAGTGTCGGGGTTCCATGTCACGACAGGAGATCTATGATCCTTGGCCTTCCATATACTGGAAACATTCTAACTCGACCCTTCAGTTCCATTTGAAGGCTATAAATGGGCCAATTCTAAGCTATGGAAAAGAGGAGAACGAATTCAACTTTGAGAGAAAAGTTAGTATGGAGAAATTATTTACTTCATATAGAGTCTGCATTCCTTTGTCCTTTAAGTTTGAACACAGTGTTCAGCCCCCAAGATCTTCCCTTATTTGATTGAGAACTTCATTATATCTCTTATATGAGCTTGCCTTTGGTGGAGGATTGAAGTGGTGGAGGCCTAGCTGGAAGGAACTTAGTTTCTCAGTTCCGAACCATGCCGACACAGAAGTCTGTAACATTTTCACTTCTGTTGATCATATATTAATAGAAATACTCTTTTCCCATCCAATCGATATCTTGCAAATATTTGAATTTTTATTCCATGGGTGCATTTGTCATGTTTATTAATGTATTATTCTATTGAATGTGCTAACATAATATATTATCACCATATTCTTGCTCTTCTTGGTTGTTGAGGACTAGTTGCTAGTATATCGCTTTGGATCAAGTGTTCAACGATGGACTTCATCGAACGTCTGGACAAGGTAGACCTGTTATCTTCTCTTGCTAGAATATTTGTTTACATAGCATACTTGAGAACATAGTTGATTTCTACAGTCATTTCCTTTTGTTGTGGTTTACCCTAGCCATAGAGACATTTTCCTCGTACCCGTACCCATACCACTACTCATACCTGTACCTAGTTAGCTTGGGAGCTGGACTGAAGAACTGGGTTGTTAGGCCTGTGGGAGACTGAAGAAATGGGTTTTTAGGCCCGTGGGAGACTGAAGAAGTGGGTTTTCATGCTTGTGGGAGATTGAAGAGGTGGGTTGTCAGGCCCATGATAAAATTCTCTCTAGGTGAGAGAATTCTTGGGAATTGATTCTCGAAGCTACTAAACTACAACTACAAGGCTCTGAGACTTTCTTTCCGGCCTATTACCGAATCCCTTGAGGGGAAGGGGGGAAACCGAGGTACTGTTGAGTGGAGAAGGGGCACACTTCTTGGGGTGGGACATGCATGTGAGGAATGAGAGACTGTAAGCTGTTAGTTTGAGTTGGAACTTGTGACAGAGTCTTTCCTATTGTCTGAGATACATCAGCCTGGTTAGGAATCCCTTTAACCGGGTGGAGTTTATTTCCAGCTAGGGGTTGACCCACTACTGAGAGTGATGAGCAGTATGGTCTACAGATGGGAGGATCATGGAAGGTCTGGACGCAGTTGGTGATATTCTTACAAAGATAAGTGTCAATTGTGTGTTAATTTATATGATGCATTATTATTTATGTGTTTATTTTTATGGGTTTTTCCTATGTGTGGTTTATACCTGTCTTTATATTTATGGGTATTTCCTGTCTGTGGTGCATGTATATGTTTAATGTTATTTCCGTCTGAATCTCTGTAGTTAAAAAATGTATTTTTCTTTTTCAATTTATATATATAAAGTTCCGCAAGAGTTTCTGTGTCTATATGTTTTAATTTGCATACAGTTCAAAAATGTTTATGTGGCATAGCCCAATTGGGCACTGGGGATGAGCGTCCATGGTAAAATTAGAAGCAATTGCGGGGAAATAGGAAAAATCCCCAATTTCTGTTGTTAAATTCATGGGAAAATTGAGAAATTTTTCCAAGTAGTGATATATTCTTAATTTAATATCTGTTCTAGAAAATTCACACCTGGAATTGATCAAATTTGAAGTTACAGAGAAGCCATGATAGATGGAGCGAGATTAGTTGATTAAAATTCTCAATTCGTGAATTGATTTTGGGAAAAATTCATTCTATAAATGTCAACCAACACTGATTTGTTGTTGCAGATATTGAATTGTTGTTATCAACGTGAAATTGAACAAATTTCATGGTTGAAGAATGTCTATGGTGAAAATTGGGAAATGTTTTGGCAAAAGCCCCAATTTCTGCAGCGAAATTCACATGGAATTGATGCGCGTAAAAATGAATGTGTGCCAGTGTGCGCACTAAAAGTGCATGATGCACAGTGAAAAACTAGTGGTATGTGGAAAATATTGGCGTGCGGGTGTGCATGCTAAAATTTGTCGCCGCGTGGTGCAGAGTGGCATTGCGCAGAAAAATATTGGCGTATGGGTGCACTCGCTAAAATTTGGCACTGCACAGTTGTAAGGTAGCTAGAGAGGTAGTGGGGGGGCATCCTCCTATTGAGCTACCGCTCCAAATACAATACTTCTTTTCATGTCTCATTACATTGCTTGAACCCCTTTTTATAGTGCTACCATCACCTAAGAACATTCTAGAGGAGGAATCTTCTAGAAGTAGAACCTTCTAAGAAGTCCTCTTACATTTATTATATCTAACTACCATAGTGGGCCTTA